>JAVXUO010003162.1:0-137670 GCA_033065855.1 Escallonia rubra
AAAGCTTCCTTAACCTCTGAAATTCTATATAAATGAACAAATTTGTATCATCAAATTAAAGGAGTCACCAAAAGCTCTCCGAGAGCTTCTTTACTCTCTCCGTTAAACAACTACCAAAGTAGCTTCTGAAATTCGTATGAACGCTCTTGCCTACCTTAGGGGCTCTATCTTCTTAACCTCATCTAAATTTACCAATACTGTCTGATTTCTCTTCTTGATGCACTCTTGAAGCCTTGACTTTCTGCTGCTGATCCTCTCTTAGAAAGCTTGTAACCCTCTTTTATATCCTTTTGCACCCTTAACTGTATACGTCATACTTTAGCTTCCCTTACTGCCTTGTCAGTTTCCTTCATGACAAATTATTCTCCACGTCTACCACTGTCTCCTGCCATTCCACCTAAATACGCAATCTTGACATGCACAATACAATCATTCATCCATACTGAACATATGACAGAGAGACTATGCAGCTAATAGTAAACACTTGAAAGTCGAAACATCATGCTCGACAGTCATCCATTGAATCCTGAAGCACATATACTTGATCTTGAGGCAGCTGAAATAAAAGCATTTTGGTGACATACTTATTATGCAGGTTCATTTTAGAATCTCTAAAGTCTTTTGGTGACCTAATTAAAACTTCTTAAAGCTGAAATAGTTTTAACACACCTCTTTATGTGGAGAAGAGCGTTTTCTTGGTGAAACCCTTAGCACGTGCATCACATTCCCTTGATCTTGAGGCAGCTGCTTCTGTGGAATTGGCTGCACATTGAAGTGTTTTCTTGGTGAAACTCGTGACACGTGCTGCATATTCTCTGGATGTACTGTACGAGATAATGATACCACTCGACGGCTGCTTGATTCATCAGGAACCTAATACCAATGACATGGGGTATAATGTGTTATAATTAGATAAAAGAACTTCAAATTCTCACAAAGGAAATAGTGAAACTTAACTTGTCCAGTTCCGGAAGAAACGTCCTGGGAAGATTGCATCGACAACATCACAGTCCGTATACGGGACATCATGTTCTCTTGCATTTTAGCCTCCAACTATGCCTTTATGGTTGATACTTGAGTTGATACTTGGGCTGCTACCTGAGTTTGCATCTCTTTTTCCATTTCAGCTCGCATTTCATGTTTCATTGTAGCCTCCAATTGTGTTGTGATAGTTGATACTTGACTTGAAACTTGGATTGCTATTTGACTTTGCATTTCTTGTTCCATTTCAGCACGTATTTTATCTATCTCTTCTTGCCTAATGTCTCTTGTCTCTACTCGACGAACTCTATATGATGAACCAAAGGCATTACTCGGACAAACGCCTAACCCAAGCCCACGAACACCTCCATTTTTATCATGGCCCATAACTTTGGAGAATGTATCGTCGAAAGCATAAGCTGGCTCTTGAACAGAATCTGGAAGTTCTGATGCAAACGTGTCCATTTTATCTTGCGTAAACAAGAGAGTAAAAAGCTCACTATTATCCAAACTTATGATTGCTCATGTTTATAGTAAATAAAAAAAAAGACGGGGAAAAAACCCATACAACAGCATTAGCCACTTCTCCAGTTGTATATTGCCCTTGCTTCTCCCCAGTCTTATACTTGTGTGTTCCTTTAAAAAAAACTCACGACGAGATGGGTCTCTACCGATAGCATTCCTTAGTTGCATCCCCATTAAGAATTACATTACTAGGTCACTAGTCATCTACACAAACTATAATTACATTAGTAGGTATATGAGAGTTTACCTCCACTCTTACTTCAGCACTGCTCTTCTGACCATTTGTATGAGGGAACTTCATTTTCTCCCTGGTTTCTTTTTGTTTTTTTCACTCCTTGCCTAGCATTTGAAAGAAAACAAAGAAGCATGATTAGGTATTAAACAAAGTTTATAAGTATATGTTACTAAAAAGTTAGTCCAAGCCATTTGAAACATACCTTCACGTTTTTTGCATTTGTGTTCTCCTACATATATGGTGATGGCATACAAAGAAATGCTACTATTAGACTTGAGAATTAATACTTAAGATTTCAAATTTCAGCAGGAAAACAGCTGGTTTGCAGATTTTTTATATGTATAATAACCAGCTACTTTGCTATTTTTGCAGATTTTTTTATGGAGAGTTTTTCCTGCTGTAAAAACAACAGGTTATTATACACATAACCTGCAAAACAGATCTATTTTCCTGCAGTAAAAACAGCAGGTTATTATACACATAAAAAATATATGCAAAAACAGCAAGTTATTATACATATAACCTGCAAAACAGCTATTTTCCTGCAGTAAAAACAACAAATCATTATACATAAAAAAAATCTGCAAAAACAGCAGGTTATTATACATATAACCTGCAAAACAGCTATTTTCCTGCTGTAGAAACAGCAAGTTATTATACATATAAA
This sequence comes from Escallonia rubra, assembly GCA_033065855.1. Taxonomy (NCBI): domain Eukaryota; kingdom Viridiplantae; phylum Streptophyta; class Magnoliopsida; order Escalloniales; family Escalloniaceae; genus Escallonia; species Escallonia rubra. The sequence goes on from JAVXUO010003162.1 coordinate 2,409, forward strand.
AAAATATGCAAAAACAGCAGGTTATTATACATATAACCTGCAAAAACAGCTATTTTTCTACTGTAAAAATAGCAGGTTATATACATATAAAACAGCAGAAACAGCCCCTTCCCCATCCCTCGTATAAACAACAAAAACATCTATTTTCCTGCTGTAAAAACAGCAGGTTATTATACATATAACCTCTACACAGCACTTGCACGGCTGCCCCATGACAGCCCATTGCCCATCCCTCGTATAGCACCTTTGAACCATCCTAAACACCACACAAGTACACCTAGAACACAGCACTGCGGCTGTTCATTGCACCAGCCTTTTCCTTCCCATGCTGTTGCCCGCAAATCACAGCACTCACACGGCTGCCCCCACTACTGCAGCCCCCTTTCTCCTTTTTCACGACACACACACACACACAAAATCAACAATCACACATCATGGCTGCAACAACAGTCATTCTCTTTCCCCTTTTCCCTTCTTCCTTCCCACAAACACCTGTGTACTTACCCTCCATCATGGTCCTAGACAGCTCTTATTGCAGTGGTTATTCCCTGCCTCCATATCCTCCATACCAAGCGCACAAAGCTATTTATAAAGGTGTTATTAAGGGTATATTTTGTGATACAACACGAGATGTAGAAACATAAAGGAATAGAGAAAAAAATTGGACCATTTCTATAATGCATAAGATAAATACCAAGAACATATATTAAGTTTGGAAACAACACGACTTCAGCTATTACACACAAAATCTAGCTTTATACCTTAATGTGGTTCCATATAGCATCCTTGTTAAGCTTTGGTACCTTCCTCCACTCGATATAATTCAGTGGTGCCAATATCTCGTTGCGTGTAAGAACTCCCAAATGTAATGCAAGTTTAGTACCAGATTCCAGAATTGATTAGCCTAGCTCATTAGTCGGAATCTCCAAAATGCTTCCATTTTCACCCCACCCATCATGCATCATTGTCGGGCATCGAGTATTGCTATGATCTGGCTGTTCCATGCTTACATCTGTTCATCAAATTCAGGTTACTGCTACAAGACATTCCAGTTCTATCACTCAATCACTATATTTCAGATGCATAGATCTCATGCTTGAGAGTATGTAAATGTTTTGTGCTTTAATGAAATAAGGGACATATGTAAATGTTTTGTGCTTTAATGAAATAAGGGACATATGTAAATGTTTTGTGCTTTAATGAAATAAAGGACATCTAACCAAAAGAAAAGAATGCACAAGCAAAAACAAAAATGAAAATTGTAGCCATTTGGGTGTTTATATATTGACACATACTGGACTGTTCTTATCAGAAAGAACACGCGGATTAAATATGCACACAAAGAATTAGTTTCATCCCAAGAGTCCCAGCATAGTTAGTGAAGTGAGATAAACCAAAATTGTGGACGTCTTATTATTGTACCTGCCACATGCTCAGAATCTTCTTGATGGTTGTTTGTTGGTTCACTGTTCGTTGGCAAGGTGCCACCTGTAGTGGCTGCCCAACTTTGTGGTGGCTCAGGCATGGTGGCGTTGACCTCTTGATGCTCATCTTGATCCTCTTCATTAGGGCTTGGCATAGCTCCTGCACTTCTTTGTGCCCCACGTCTACCAATTGCCATTATGCATATTTTGTATTACAATTAAATTTATCTTTCACCGGTTAATAAGCAACAAAATAGAATATACAGAGAAAGACTACTTTGTTTCAATTCAAAGCAAATCTTTGAACTTCACATCGCAAACATGGTATAAGAAAGTAGCACATAAACTAAAGAAGATGAAAGCAAATCTTTAAACTTCACATGAGGTTACATCGCAAACACGGTATATGAAAGTAGCATGGCAAGTAAAGAAGATGAAAGCATTTCTTCCCAAAATCATTAATAGAGTATCCAAAAAAAAGAAAAAGAAATCCACTCAAAATTCTAAGGTCATTCAACATTTATCATTTGAGCATCCCTTATCATACTGTTCTCCTCTCTCTCCTTCGCCTAGGATCATTGGTCAGTGTGGGGTCAACTTCAGTTCCAATTAAACCTTGCCTAACCCAGGTAACATCCTCATCACATATGAACGTTGAGTCATCCAAAGAGTGCTCATTCCAAAAATTAGTATGATACTGACTATGAGCTTCGTTTGGAGATTCTTCTTCAAGAAGATCAAAACAGTCTCTAGGTTTTGCCTTGACAACGATGTGCCAGTTTTCTTCTACCACATCTTGCACATAAAAAACTTGTTCAGCTTGAGATACAAATATAAACCAGCAAACGGTGGCTGGTCCCCTGGTATGAGGTACCCAAATACTGAAAATCACACTTTAGAATTGTCTACTTTCTGAAGAAATCCTTCAGAAATCATCACCAAGATACACTTCTTGAAATCACACCCACACACACACGCACATACACACACTGTTAGATTTACTAACAGTAAAACAACCAGGATGGCTCAAAGATAATTCAACAGGAATAAAGAACATTTTCTAAACTAAGCAGGATGGATCAATGATAATGCCACCTGAATAAAGAACAAATTATAAAGGGAATAAGCTCTTGGGCAAGCAATTCATCATGTCAAAGGTAATCACAAATGAAACCAAGTCCATATGACATATTGGCACTGCCTGCTAAGCTTATCGCTCAGAACTTTGTACTGGTGTTGATTCATCTGCCATTAGTACCAAGCTATGAAATAGACCTCGAAACTCGTTCCAAATCTCCTATATGAAATTTCTTACCCCCATCAAATCACCTAAGTACCTCACACACACCACCAGAGTACAAAAGAAAAATAAAACTACCATTTGCCAAAGTAGCTCAGGAAACCTTGTTCTCAACCTGAACATACCAATTTCCAAGCCAACTCTTCAGACTTGACCTCGTCAAATCCGTCAGCGATGCAAAGTAGGTTTATTTAGTCAAACCAGGTAGCCCGAAGAACCAACCAAATCACAATTTAATGAGACCAGCCAAATCATATAAACAGTAAGGGACCACTACAAGAAAAGAGAATATGTGACATGCATACATAGCATAACATGCACAATTCCGATATAAATATGTGTGTGACAACACACAGCGGTGAGCGTCTGTTCAAGGCAAGTAGCTGCGTGATAACACTGCAGAGAAACTCTCAAATCCTAAAATTAAGAGTTTAAATTGATCTAGTTTTCTGCTCCTCCTCTCGCAGCTACCTAATTTTTCAGAGCAAGAATATTGACATGCTTTTTTGGTACTCTACAGAGTTAAGCTCCCTTGTTACAATGATAGTTTTCCTCAGCTGTTTTGGATCTGTTATAGTGTCAAGACTTTACAAATTCAGGACACTGTTCCTTGCATGTACTCTAATTCTTGCATTGATTCTAAGTAATGCACAATTCTCTCCTCAAGTTCAGTTCTAGAATTTCTAGGTCGCTGCATTTCTATGCTCTCTTACATTATGCGTTTAAGTTTGGGGTTATTATCTTTGGTTTCAATTTCTGCTGTTGCAAACTAGTTTCAAGGACAGCTTTTCTGACACACCCTTGGAATCATAGCTAAGGCTGCATATATTATGGCATTACATTGTTTTCCTTTTTATTTTCTTTGGTCATTTTATCTTGAACTTACCCTTTAAATGTATTAAATTTTACAGAGGCATTGAGAGGCAGCCTATTCAGATTGGATTACTTGCACATGTTTACAAAGTTGAGGCCTTTTGTTAGGACCTTCCTGAAAGAAGCAAGCAATTTTTTTGAGATGTACATATACACAATGGGTGAGACTCATCATTTTATAACAATAGCTGGTATTGAGAAAATGATAGCTCCATAAACGAAACATTACAGCAATACCACTCCAAGCAAGACTCAGTCGCGACTTCATTTCAAATTTAATTCACGCAGCAGGAAGATCTTCAAAACAGTGAAGCTACTAAATCACATTTCACATGCTTCTCATAAACTAAACCAGATTTCACATGGATCGAGCATTCAATTATAAGTGAACCTTCACCCAGCAATTTCAATAAACATGTCAGAGGTTACCTGGAACTAATGCAGCATCAAGCGCCCAGCAGCCTCTCAGACAGCCTTCTTTTTCCGTCGCGAGCTGAAAAGTAGGAATCTGACATCAAAATTTGCTTTAACGAAAATTAAGAGATGGTGGTGAATCTTAACATACCTTGATAAAAAATCGAATCAGAATTGTAGAACACGTCACTGTGCAAGAATTTATAGCGAATTGATTGCGAGAGAGACAGAGACAGAGCGGCAAGAGAGCGTAATTAAGGAAGAAGAGGGGATTCGGGCGATGGCGGTCTTGAACCTAAACGAACCAGAGGCTAAATCGGTTCAAGTTTTACGAACCGGAGGCTGAATCGGCAATTTTGTGAGGCTCTGGGGAGGCAACACGAGCAACAGCGATTTGGGGAGAGAGAGGGAGACTGATTGTCGGAAGTTTGGAGAAGATGAACTGTTGGCCGGGACGAAAATATTGGTTCCCGATCGATCGCGAACGATGTATGTAGCGTAGCGTGTATTGGGACACAAATTATGGAGAAGATGGGTACTGTAGCCTGTAATGTTGGGCCAAAAATTTTGGCCCCACGATTTGTTTTTGGCTCCCGACGTTTATTAACATATGAGTAAAAGATGATATGATATAAATTATAAAAACGATGTCGTTTAGATTCCAAGAGTTATGGCATTTACTGTAAGTGTCGCTATTAAACGACATGTCAGTAAATGACGCTTAATTAGTGTTACGAAAAGTAAAGCGACACTTAAACAGTGGCATTTAATAAACCGTCGGAAATTTTGCGACACATTAATATATGTGTCGTAAATTATCCGACATTATGATGGAAATGCCACAAAATATAACTCATTTATGGCACTTTGTTAAGCGTTGGAAATTAAGCGTCGCCGAAACCCCTTTTTTGTAGTGTTAACATAAAATTGTTCATAACAGAATTTAGGGTTCAACATTGGGGAATTTTTTTTTCACAAGTGCTCTGATCAAACACCGTCACTTGAAAATTCCAGTTCCCCGTGTGTTCAAAAACTACAAATTCCCCGAGATGGAGGTCATGCTGCTGCACGAATTCGTTCCAACCCTCTATGAAACAAATTTGATCTTGGTCGCGCTTCTTCTTGATTCTAACATGCCATGACCCCTTGCGGCTGGTTAAAGTTGAATTGAAATAAAGTGTGTTAAGACAATCATAAAAGGCTACCGGTATGTCCTAACATATTCCTAATACAAAAGATAGGTCAGTTTTTAACCAAAGATCAAACTTTTAATACACACGAAAACACAGAGAAAGATGGATGGCCTACAAGTTCTGTACCAAAACCAGGCATCATGACCTTGAAGAAGTGTCTGCCTACAAGGTGCATGTTGCCTACAAATTCGGTGCTCGACGAATCAGAAGCCATTAGGACAGATTTTTCGTCGGAAGGAGGTGGCGCTGCGTCGGGGGGAGATGTGGGTCACTGGAGATGTGGGTCGCCGTAGATGGGGTAGCGGCTGGGTGAGATGTTCGAGACAGATAGAGAAACAGATGGAGTGATAAGATGATTGGCCGATCTAATTAATATATAACAGGATAGAGTCGTCGGCTACATTGTGTAGCGGGCAAAAAGAAGCCCAAAAGTTTTTTCCTGCACAGCCGTCCGCTACATTGTGTAGCGGACATAAAGAATACCAAAAAAATAGGACTCTGCAGAGTTGTCTGCTACATTGTATAGCAGACATAAAAGAAGGTCAAAATTTTCTTAAGTGTTGAGGTTTTAAGACTCTACAGAGGCGTCCGCTACACTATGAAGCGAACGGGGCTAATAAAAAAAAATTAAACTTAGATTTGATGGCTCTCATAGGTTCATCAGAAAAAAAATTCCAGTATTCGGTAGAAAGATTATTAGAAAAAAAATTACAAAAAATTATTACAAATGTCAAACAGACTTGATGGCTTATACAAAAAATTAAAGGTCCACTGCAGCTTGTTCATCCTCATCTTCGGCGTCATCTTCTTCCCCGTCTTGCAAAACCCCTGGACTTATCCCCAGTGCCTTGTAATGGTTCCGCTTGTCATGGTCGGTATTTTTGTTGCACAATGCACACCTTCTCAGCTTTTTAGGTTGAGTTGCCGTTTCAATAGAGCTTTTCATCCGCGTTGATCTCTTGCGGCCTTTCGTTTGCGATATAATTGGATCCAAAGGCCGGATATCATTGTCGTCTTCCTCCCCCAGCTCGTCATCTTCTGATCCCGTCGTAGGCTCGGTGTCAACCACATTGCTGACTGAAGCTGCTTCCAACTGGTCGACAATGGGCTCTTACTGCTGAGCTACCTCGAGGAGATGTTTATATCCGACCATTGTAGCAGCACCCTTTACGGACAAACGGGTTAACATCGTCACCAGATGATTATACCGCAACATCTCTGATTCTTCAAAGTCAGTATACGGGTGCTCCGGAAAGGCAATGGTACCGTGCAATCTGTTTGCACCTTTTATCCACCGTGGCAAGACGTATTTATCGGGGATTGTCCTTATATCTTCTGGGTGAAAAATCGCAGAATGTGTCTACACAGGATGCCATGGAACTCAAACTTCTTGCAAACAAATGTTACCGAGTCCGTCAATGTGTCGTGGCTCACCGTATAAATTCTGCGCAACTTCTCAGGGACGAGGTCATTCACGAGCGAATAAACCTTGTACTCATGCGTAGACTTTTCTGCCACCTTGTTTATACAGTATCGTCCCGATTTTCGCAGCTCAACTTGGTATAGCAGGAAGATCTCCTTCGTATAGACTTTGACACCGTTCAGCTCCAGTGGGGTCTCAAGCAACCTTCTCCTTTTGTTTGTACGTGGTTGCAAAGTCAGTAGCCCTTTCTTTCACGAAGAACGACGCAACCGCTTTTTGTGCGGATGTGACGAAACTCTTCAAATTGGTAGTTGTACCCACATAACTATCGAACGTGGCATTCATAGATTCACTCCTGCCCGTCGTTTTCATGCCCGCAGAAAAATGCCTCCTCGTGTAAACGCCAATCCATTGTTCTTTGGGCTCGTACAAGTACTGGAACCACTTGTTGTCTTGCAATGAGTAATCCTCAACAAGCTTTTTCCACCTCTCCTCAAATTCCTCAATCATTAACGACTTGTTAACGCACTTGTCAAAATCCTGTTTAAAGTCTGGATACTTTGCATACACGTGATGCAAACGTTCTAGCTATTTGTTGCTTATGTGCCAAGTGCACAAGTTGTGTCGAGCATCTGGGAAGACGGTAGCAATAGCCTTCTTCATTGCCAAATCTTGATTGGTGATGATAACTTTCGGTGCTTTGTTATTCATGGCTTCCAGCCATGCCCTAAACAACCATTCAAAAGAACTCTCGCTCTCGTCCCTTATCAAGGCGAACTCGAACAGGATGGAGTGATAATGATGATTGACCCCCGTGAAAGAGGCGAACGGCATCGAGTACTTGTTGGTACGGTATGTGGTGTCGAAAGTCACCACATCCCCAAAATGCTTATAAGCAAGCCTCGAACGACCGTCGACCCAAAAAATTGTGCTAACTCGATGCTCGTCGTCAAGTTTATAATCGAAGGTAAACTACGGTTCCTCCATCTGCATCCGTTTCAATAGGCTCATTGTGGATTGAGCATCATTGAGGTCATACGTGGCTTGTCTATGGGTTCGGACCACGTTACGAATGTCTGTCGTGTTAAAGTTTAAATTTTGAATTCTCCCAGCCTATTCAGCAAGAACATTAACAATCTCGGTAGGTCTTATCTGTGCATCGCTCATTGTGTGAATTAGGCTCATCTCGACCTTACCCATCTTCTTGTGTTGATGCATCTGACTCACCTTAGAAGGGGTTACTAACGGGTGATTTTGTGCCAGTTCCAGGCTGGTAATAAGCCAATAATCTTGCTTGGGTTTATAGCTTATGAACATCTTGACCTGGCAATTCGTGCGCGCAAAGCAGTCCCGTCTTCTACTCGAATATCCTATTTTGTCATCACTGTCATCGTTGCCTATGCGTGTCTCATTTTGCACTGGGTTTCTGCCCCTATGACACTCGTATAAGCGAGAGCATATCTTTTTCGTTTCGTTGCTTGTTCTTGCAGTCTTTATTCTAATGCCAAAACCAACCCTCAATGAATACGCTCGAAAACATTCTACAGCTTCTTCCAATGTTTGAAACGTTCGTCCTAGATACGGATCACTATCATCTAAGGGGGTGTTGGAGCTCGACATGAAATCAGAAATTGTGAAACAAGACCTATGTAGAAATAGACTACGCTTAACAATCAAATGACATTTTCAACTGAAAATATGATCTCAAAAGTATCTTGGCGAATAGACCAATTTAGGATGACAAATATACCATATACATAATCTCAAAAGTGTTTCCCATTTTGCTAATTATAGATTTATTGAACATAACAAATTAAAATTAATAAGGTAAATAGACAAATTCATCATGCCAAAATACAACAAACATATCTCAAAAAAATTGAATTTAAATAGGATACCTGTGTCGAAGTTAGCGAACCTAAAAAAAATTGATATTAATTACAATGAATTTGTTTAAAGTTACCAAATTTCTAGCTTACGAACATCACAAGTTGATGAATAGAGTGACAAATTTCTAGAACATCACCAAAAATCTATACTTTTTTGTCCAAAAAAAAAATTATACTTTATCAGTCAATCCACCCAGAAAACTTTTGAGATCACAAACTTACCTTGGTTGAGCGAAGCTTGAAGCAAGTGTTACTCGAAGCTTGAGGGGAGCTGAAAATGGAAGCAAGTGAATCTGAAGGAGAAGAAAATTTTGCTGAAAGAACTAAGAATTAGGGAACTTTTGGGTATAAGGGTAATACTGTCCGCGATACTGTATAGCGGACAGAATTGCCGACAACTCTGCCACGTGCAGAAATAAAGGTACATAAATAAATTTTGCAATTAAAACGTCCGCCACACTGTGTAGCGGAAACTGTTGACGTGACAGATACGGACAAGGTAACCGCTCGTGGGGGTAAAGAACTGACATGAGACTTTCTTGGCGGGCGACGGGACATTCCTGACATGTGTCAGTCGAAAGGACGTCCGCTACACAGTGTAGTGGACGTCTTTTTCCTAACACATGTCAGGACAAGAAAGTCGTCCGCCGCACAGTGTAGCAGACAGGGGAGGAGAGGCAAAATGATAAAAAAAGACTGTCCGCGACACAATGTCGCAGACGACTGACAGTTTTTTGAAAAAAAAAAGATCTGGGCCGTCCATTTTTTCAGGATGGACGGCCAGATCGCGTTTGCAAAATACCCTATTTTGCTAGAGCTATCAACGGATTAGCTCCATATATATATATATATATATATATATATATATAGGGGTTCGATCCCCATCAACCGGTGGGATTTTTTTTTCCCACCCAATCGCATGACTTACTGGAGATTGCATAAAAAAAAAAAAGAGCAGCTCGGTGGGCCATTTCTGGCCAAACAGGAGCCGCGATTGGCCCAAAGCCAATCGCCAGACTGTCCAGCGATTGGCCTTGGCCCAATCGCATGACTGTCGCGCGATTGGCCCAAAGCCATTCGCCAGACTGTCCAGCGATTGGCCTTGGCCCAATCGCATGACTCTCCCGCGATTGGCCCAAAGCCAATCCCTCCTCCCGTGGCCCCACCTCTCCTCCCCCCTGGCCCCCCCCCTCGGCAGATTCCCCCCCCCCCACGTGTCCTTCTCCCTCCCTTGGCCCCCACCCCCTTCGGCAGATTCCCCCCCCCCAGGCCACCACCCCCCTTCTGCAGATTCCCCCCTCTTCCCCCTCCCAAAACCTCCTCCCATGGCTTGGCCCCCACCCCTCCTCGACACATGGCAATACATTAGTTGCCCCCCCCCTCCCACGGCTCACCTTTCTGTCTATAAAAACCCTCTTCCCCCGAATTATTTCTTACACTCTCATCATTCTCCCTATCTCACCTACATAATCTCCACAACAATACGAGCGAAATTTTTTTTACGCTAGACGTTCAAAAGATAACCGCTAGAAGAAGATCGGTGGATTTCTTCGTCATTTTTTTCAAGTCAAAACAAGTAAGTATTTTGAATTTTCTTATAATTCAATGTTAATTTAAATTGTTCGTACGCTTAAATTGTTCTTACCATAGTCTAAAATTCGTGTTTAGGGCGTCAAAATTACGTTTTTACAAATCGGGGTATTACATTCGAAAGATTCGAAAATAGCGATTTTTTAGGGCGTCAAAATTATGATCTTTCACGAATTTATAAAAAATAGCTAGAGCTAGATTTTGCCAAAGTGAAAAAAAGAGACCCTAGTTATTTTTAAAAGATCTGTATCAGGTAAAAATTTCAGATTTTTCCAAAGACTGGAAAGGGGTTAACTGATACGCGCAACCTTGTAACTTCGCAGTGTAATTTAAAATATCAAGCTAGCGCGGTTTCGCGCGAAATTTTTTTGAGAACCCTAGGATGTTGGAAAGTTCCATTCCCCAGGAATTCGGGCCATTCCGAAGCCGGTAGCAATTTTTTGCCGAACGGGCTTTTAAGCGCTCGATCCGGACACCGGTTCGGGATTTTTCGACGAAAAATCCGTAAAATGCTTTTTAGATCAAGGATGAACTCAGCAACCTTAGAAAAGCGTCTTAAAGCAGTTTTGAGATTTTTCCCGATGCCAGGGGGCATTTTGGTAATTCGCCGCCCGATAGGGGTATTCTCGTAATTTTACCCTTTCAACTTTTTTGAATTACTGCTTAGTCCATAACTGTAAGCAAACCCTAAGGATGTTGGAAAGTTCCATTCCCCAGGAATTCGGGCCATTCCGAAGCCGGTAGCAATTTTTTGCCGAACGGGCTTTTAAGCGCTCAATCCGGACACCGGTTCGGGATTTTTTGACGAAAAATCCCTAAAATGCTTTTTAGATCAAGGATGGACTCAGCAACCTTAGAAAAGCGTCTTAAAGCAGTTTTGAGATTTTTCCCGATGCCAGGGGGCATTTTGGTAATTCGCCGCCCGATAGGGGTATTTTCGTAATTTTGCCCCTTTCAACTTTTTTGAATTCCTGCTTAGTCCATAAATGTAAGCAAACCCTAAGGATGTTGGAAAGTTCCATTCCCCACGAATTCGGGCCATTCCGAAGCCGGTAGCAACTTCTTGCCGAACGGGCTTTTAAGCGCTCGATCCGGACACCGGTTCGGGATTTTTCGTCAAAGAATCCCTAAAATGCTTTTTAGATCAAGGATGAACTCAGCAACCTTAGAATAGCGTCTTAAAGCAGTTTTGAGATTTTTCCCGATGCCAGGGGGCATTTCGGTAATTCGCCGCCCGATAGGGGTATTTTCGTAATTTTGCCCCTTTCAACTTTTTTGAATGACTGCTTAGTCCATAAATGTAAGCAAACCCTAGCGAAGGTGGCTAGGGTTATTAAGCGTTCGGAGTGGTGGGAAGTGAGGAATGGTTTTCATACATTAAAGTAATGATTTAATGACTATTGTTATTGCGTTGGTAAGCTAGGTTAACGATTCAGTTACAGTTTCGGAATGTAAATATTATGGACGCTAAGTTAGTTTACGATTATATTTTGTTCTTACAGATATGGATTTCAACCCTGGACCTCATGATACATCAATCCTATACGATGACGATGACCACGTCGCGAGGCACGTATTTGACGGTGTCGATAGGGGTGTTTTGGAAACAATTCAAAGCACAAGTCACCTCGACGAATGGGTACTGAACGAGGAACAAATAGAACTACTACACAATCAAAATTTGACGGTGTTCACCGATTGCGGGATTTGGGCTCGGCACGACGATTGCCTTATATCCGCTCTAGTTGAACGATGGAGGGGCGAGACGAACTCATTTCACTTCCGGTTTGGTGAAATGACTATTACATTAGAGGACGTTGGATTTATACTTGGAATCCCATGTCACGGTAGACCCATTACTTCTCGTACTTCGTCTGCCTTCATGGCGAAGACGGCTATGCTGTATTTTCCGGGAATTCCAAGGGAAGCTCTTACAACCAACGGCATAAAACTTAAATGGCTGAGAGAGCAGTACGGCGAGCTACCGGATGAATACACTCCTCATGATTTTTCGGTGTATACGAAGGCATTCCTTTTGTATATTATTGGATCTATATTACTTCCGACGCAAAAGAAAAACACGGTGCATCCGAAGTATATGGTGTTCTTGGAGGATCTTCAGGAGGTATACTCGTATTCGTGGGGTTCAGCTGTCCTTGCGCACCTATATCGAGCATTGCACAAAGCTACGAGAAAGGGTGCCAAGTCCATTGCCGCCTGCATCACTCTGTTACAGGTTTGAGCATTTATATTCTTCGTTGACGTGTCAATATATTCGTGATTAATAACTAATTCCATATTATGTTTGCATTCACAGGTTTGGTCTTACGAGAGGCTACCCACGGGTCGTCCACAGCCCGTAGCTGATTCCGATGAGACGTGGCCTAGGGTGTGGGCCTGGGGGCCTAGGCACAAAAGGACTAAACGGGTAGACCCTCACCACAATCTAATGTTCTATCGGGGGGAACTAGATATGATGGATGCATCCCAGGTGACGTGGCAGCCATATGGGAAGGTGATGCATCGGTTGGATGAGACGTGTTGGCAACTGCCGGTGTCGTACGTGCTGGCAGGTTTGGTTCGGGTGCCACTTATTCATTTCGAAGTATGTGAGTTTCAGATGCCCGATCGAGCTATGAAACAAGCTGGCTGTCTACAAGGGATACCAAAACCCGCTGTAGACATGCGGCCATACAGGAGGGGTCGAGGTCCGAATTTTGAGGTGCCTGATGCCTTGAATTTGCTGAGCGACGAGGTGCAACAGTGGAATACTTGGCAAGAAACGTATGGTAGCCTTGTATCGCTCAAGGACGACGGCACCAGTACTGAGGAGTACCTGCAGTGGTTTCTCAAGGTGACGCGCACGAGGGTGAATCGCCCTTCCGAAGTGAGGAAGTCATCGTACGCGCCACGTGAGGTCTATGACCAGTTCTGGGCATTGAGCATTGTAAGTCAGCTTGAGTGTCGTTTCAATATTTATTTGCGCACCTTCTCGACCATGCCTGAAATGATGACGGTGATTTTTCTATGCATGTTTGTAGGTTGACAAGGGCACTGAGATGTTCAAGCAGCTCGAGCGGTTTGACTGGTATGTCGCGCATGCGCCTGACAGTTTCAAGAGCTCCGTTGAGTCGTACAAGACTGATCTTCACAACTTTGGTGTTGCGTACCGGGGTTACCAAGGGGAACCGTCTAGTCGCTTGCCTCCTGACCCGTTCGGCTCTCAGCCCCAGCCCCAGAGTCAGGTGTGGGAGCCGTCTAGCGGCTTGCCTCCTGACGCGTACATCCCACAGCCCGAACGTCAGGTGTGGGAGCCGTCTAGTGGCTTGCCTCCTGACGCGTACGGGTTTCAGCCCGAGAGTCAGGTGCGGGCTCTGTGTAGTCGCTTGCCTCCTGACACGTACGACTTTGTGCCCCAGAGTGAATTCTGGGAGCCGTCTAGTCGCTTGCCTCCTGACACGTACGACTCTCAGCGCCAGAGTCAGGTGACCCAAGTAGGAATCCAGGCCTCGCGCCCAAGCAACCGGTCGGATAAAGGACAAGCGACAAAGCCATTGGGGCGATGGAAGCGGGGTTGGATCGACCGGCACTACTTCGGGCCTGAGCCTGTCAACGATTCAACAGACTTTCCTCTTGGAACATTGCTAGGTCACACGGATGTGAGAATGTTGGCACCGGAGACAGATATTTCAAATTTTGTCATGAACGCTTATATAGATCTGCTCCGGATTAGAGAGCTACGTTATAACCAGCGCGAAGATTTGAATCTTAACATGTATCCCACTTATCTTGTCCCATTAATGGTGACCAGCATGAGGGAGTTCACAGAATGGAGGAGGCGAGGGGCAGGCATGGGTAAGTGGAAACCAGCTGGAAACTTGTTAGCCCTGTTGACCGCAGAGAATCAATGTCACGCTGCTCATGCGAACCTTGTCATGATGCCTTGCCATCACGAACACCACTGGTTCCTATTAGTTCTCTATCCAGCGAACAGAGCGGTCAACATATACGATAGCCTACGGGAGGACTCTCCCTTTCGGTCGCTGGCACAGACATACAGCGAGTACATCACTGCAGTGGTTAGTTTTTATCGGTTGACCTTGGCTCATAGTATATTCTTATTGTAACATATATTGATGACCTTTTTTTATTGTTGGATGCAGACTACTATCTTCTCGCTAGCGTGCCGAGATTATTCGGGGGAATCCATCACCAGGAATTCGACGGTAGAGCCTTGGACGGTCGAGATGATACAGGACCGACCAAAGCAATATAACAGTCATGATTGCGGGATTTACGTCCTCAAGTACATGGACTACATTGCTCGCTCGGAGGTGCTCAGATATACGTCGTGGACAAGGAAGGCTGCCTTGACGTTTAGGTATAGGATAGCCTGGGAGCTGAAAAAAAATGAAGCTAGATGGCTTCATTACCATTATCCTAATTAGCGTGACTATGGTGCAATGAGCAAAGAACCCCTGAAAAAAATGTTCATAATTTTTTTATTGTTGCTATGAATTTGGCGATACAGTGTGCACGAATATTAATACATTATAGGATTTTCTGAAAAATTATTTGTCTCGATTTTCGCCTAAATTCATATATATGGCCTATTAGCGTGCCTAAGGGGCAATGAGCAAAAAAGAAATGACAAAAAAAATGTTGACGCTTTTTCGGAAACTATGAATTGGGCCCTAAAGTGTGCCCGAATAGGCCCTTCCTAGGAAAACCCAAAAAATAATGTGTCTCGTTTTTCGCCGAAATTCTTACGAATGGGCTAACTAGCGTGCCTGAGGTGCAATGAGCAAAAAAGAAATGACAAAAAAAATTACGAGATTTTTCGGAAGCTATGAATTGGGCCCTAAAGTGTGCCCGAATAGGCCCTTCCTAGGAAAACCCAAAAAATAATGTGTCTCGTTTTTCGCCGAAATTCTTACGAATGGGCTAACTAGCGTGCCTGAGGTGCAATGAGCGAAAAAAAAGTGACAAAAAAAAGTACAAGATTTTTCGGAAGAACAAACCAAATCACAAATTAAAGATTCAACAAACCAAATCACAAATTTAAACATTATAAACGTTATTCGTTATACAACTGAAACATTAACCCTAACACTCTTCATCATCATCGTCCTCCTCGACCATACTGCCAGGTGCAAGACCTAACGCTTTATAATGGTTTCTCTTGTCATGATCAGTCATCTTATTACACAACGCACACTTTCGCAATTTTTTTTGACCCGTTTCTTTTTCAATCGGATTCTTCATGCGTATTTCTCGTTTTCGCCCTTTTGTTTGAGAAATAATTGGATCAAAAATGTCGTCCTCCTCACCTTGCATGCTAGTGCCGTCAATGACTGGCTGTTTGGCTCGATTGAATCTACCGGCTCGAGTCGTCCGAGTAGTCGGAGTGTCCCGTCTTTGTGGATCAGCCATCCTAAACTGTGCATGCTTAGCCGTATCCCGTGCGGCTGCTTCAACTTGATACTTGTACCCATCAAACGTTGACGCTGCATCCAATGATAAACTGTGCATGATGTTACAAAGGTGATTATATCGCAGCGGCTCAGATTGCTCGAAATCAACTGAAACATTGGGCACGTAAGGAATGTGACCGTGGACTCTATTGGCTTCCTTCGTCCACCGTTCCAAGATATACTGTTGAGGGATTTCACTAGCATTCTTCGAGATCAGAACCCTCAACGCGTGTCGACAAAGTATACCTTTATGCTCAAACAATTGACAGTTGCAATTTACCAACCCGGTGTCCATACATTTAGCCACGGTAAAATGTCTTCTGTTCCTCGGAGTCGACGAAGAGCACGGATTGGGAAAATTCGTTACGTTCGTCAAAGCATAAACCTTGAGCTCTCTGGTGGAATACTCGTGCAACTTTGTCATGCCATATTGATTCGACTTTAGTAGTTCTTCTTGAAACTGTCTAAACATTTCCTTGGTATAGACTTGAGCCGCATGAGCCTCCAAAGGTGAAAAGAGTAGTATGGCTCTTTCCTTGTAAGCCGTAGCCGCGTCGGCTTCTCTCTCACGGTACAATTGCCTATCAACGGCTTTCTGCATCTCCAGTACGAACTCCACTATACTTGAAGACTGGCTTACGTACCCATCAAAGAATGAATTCATAGCTTCGCTTCTCGAGGTCGTAGTCATTCCGGCTGCAAAAAACTTCTTGGTGTAGGCACCGACCCACTGTGTCTTGATCGCATACAACGATTGTAACCAGTCATGATTGTGCAAAGAGTAGTCATCCATTAACGTGGCCCACCTCTCCTCGAACACGTCTACCGTCAACGATTTCTTCACACATGTATTAAAGTCAGTCTTGAATTCCGGATGGTTTGCATATACATGGTGAAGCCGTTCGGGATATTTGTTGCTTATGTGCCACGTGCACAGGCCATGGTGAGTATCTGGAAGGACCTTAGCGATTGCATTTTTCATTGCCAGATCTTGGTCGGTGATGATGGTCTGTGGAGGAATACGATACATTGCTTGAAGCCACGTTTCAAATAACCACGTAAATGACTCCTCCGTCTCATCCCTAAGCAGGGCAAAGCCAAACGAGATTGACTGATAGTGGTGGTTCACCCCCGTGAACGGAGCAAAAGGCATAGAGTACTTATTGGTGCGGTATGTGGTGTCAAACGTCACAACATCCCCAAAATTTAGGTAAGCAGCTATAGAACGGGGGTCCGCCCAAAATATAGTACTAATGCGGTTCTCATCATCGAGTTGGATACTGTAGAAAAATCCAGAATTCTCACTCTGAAGGCACCTGAAGAGATCAATGGTAGCTTGAGCATCATTCCTACCGAAAGACTCTCTCTTCTGAGCACGAAGTTCATTTCGAAGGTCTACGTCGTTGAAACTCAACTTGTCAATCCCCCCAGCCTGGCTTGAGAAAACCCCCATCATCTTAGAAGGTGGAATTTTAGCCCCGGCCATTGTAAAAATCAGTTGTTTGTGTGCCGCGCTAATTTCTCGGTGTTGATGAATTTGACCAATCTTACTGGGAGTCATCAACTGATGATTATGACTCAAGTCCACTCCCGTCACAACCCAATGGTTTTCTTTTTTCCGGTGTACTGCATACACATGGGCCTTGCAGCCGGTACCCGGAAATGTGTCGCGTTTTCTTTGTCTTGTTGTCCCTTCGTCACTGATCTGAACGACCGGGGGTACATGCGGTGCTCCTCTATGACACTCAAATAACCTTGCACCAATTTGATCGGTATTCACCCGTTTTCTAGTCGTCTTAGTTCTAATACCGAAACCCATCGTTTTCGAATATGCTCTGTAGTATGCTTCGACTTCGTCCAGTGTTTGAAAAACTTGATCCAAGTAAGGTGGATCAGAACCTTCACAGAAATTGCTTCCTCCCGGTGCATCCATATTTATACTGAAATCTAAAAAATAAAAATTATATCATTCTCAACAAGTCATAGAATTAAATAAAAGAAGAATAAAATTTATTTGCAGTGTAATTGTTGGAAAATTTGTATAATGTAAAATTACCAAAATAGCCCCCGATGAGCGGCAAATTACCGAAATGCCCCTGGGGGTTCATTATCACCCTAACGCCCCAAATCAGCTTCGAAACAACCTTTCAGGTGCTTTGCTTACATTTCTGGACGAAGCAGTCGATTGAAAAACTGAAAGGGGCAAAGTAACGAAAATACCCCTCTCGGGAATGCGAATTACCAAAATGCCCCCTGCCATCAGAAAAGCTGAATAGTTTTTTCAGTCATCGCCCCAACAAGCTTTATCTAATTCACAACTTACGAAATAACTTTTCGGGTGTCTCACACCCTTTCCTGAACTAAAAGTCATTCGCGAAATTCGTGTATGGTGTCATTACGAGAATACCCCTCTCGGGCGGCGAATTACCAAAATGCCCCTGGCATCGGGAAAAATCTCGAAACTGCTTGAAGACGCTTTTCTAAGGTTGCTGAGTTCATCCTTGATCTAAAAAGCATTTTAGGGATTTTTGGTCGAAAAATTCCGAACCGGTGTCCGGAGCGAGCGCTTAAAAGCCCGTTCGGCAAGAAATTGCTACCGGCTTCGGAATGGCCCGAATTCGTGGGGAATGGAACTTTCCAACATCCTTAGGGTTTGCTTACATTTATGGACTAAGCAGGAATTCAAAAAAGTTGAAAGGCGTGAAATTACGAGAATACCCCTATCGGGCGGCGAATTACCGAAATGCCCCCTGGCATCGGGAAAAATCTAAAAAGTGCTTTAAGACGCTATTCTAAGGTTGCTGAGATCATCCTTGATCTAAAAAGCATTTTAGGGATTTTTGGTCGAAAAATCCCGAACCGGTGTCCGGATCGAGCGCTTAAAAGCCCGTTCGGCAAAAAGTTGCTACCGGCTTCGGAATGCCCCGAATTCGTGGGGAATGGAACTTTCCAACATCCTTAGGGTTTGCTTACATTTATGGACTAAGCAGGAATTCAAAAAAGTTGAAAGGGGCAAAATTACGAAAATACCCCTATCGGGCGGCGAATTACCGAAATGCCCCCTGGCATCGGGAAAAATCTCAAAACTGCTTGAAGACGCTTTTCTAAGGTTGCTGAGTTCATCCTTGATCTAAAAAGCATTTTAGGGATTTTTGGTCAAAAAATCCCGAACCGGTGTCCGGATCGAGCGCTTAAAAGCCCGTTCGGCAAAAAATTGCTACCGGCTTCGGAATGGCCCGAATTCGTGGGGAATGAAACTTTCCAACATCCTTAGGGTTCTCAAAAAAATTTCGCGCGAAACCGCGCTAGCTTGATATTTTAAATTACACTGCGAAGTTACAAGGTTGCGCGTATCAGTTAACCCCTTTCCAGTCTTTGGAAAAATCTGAAATTTTTACCTGATACGTATCATTTACAAATAACTAGGGTCTCTTTTTTTCACTTTCATAAAATCGAGATTTAGCTATTTTTTATAAATTCGTGAAAGATCATAATTTTGACGCCCTAAAAATTCGCTATTTTCGAATCTTTCGAATGTAGTACCCCGATTTGTAAAAACGTAATTTTGAAGCCCTAAACACGAATTTTAGACTATGGTAAGAACAATTTAAGCGTACGAACAATTTAAATTAACATTGAATTATAAGAAAATGCAAAATACTTACCTGTTTTGACTTGAAAAAAATGACGAAGAAATTCACCGATCTTCTTCTAGCGGTTATCTTTTGAACGTCTAGCGTAAAAAAATTTCGCTCGTATTGTTGTGGAGATTATGTAGGTGAGATAGGGAGAATGATGAGAGTGTAAGAAATAATACGGGGGAAGAGGGTTTTTATAGACAGAAAAGTGAGCCGTGGGAGGGGGGGCGCCAACTAATGTATTGCCATGTGTCGAGGAGGGGTGGGGGCCAAGCCATGGGAGGAGGTTTTGGGAGGGGGAAGAGGGGGGAATCTGCAGAAGGGGGGTGGGGGCCTTGGGGGGGGGGCAATCTGCCGAAGGGGGTGGGGGCCAAGGGAGGGAGAAGGACACGTGTGGGGTGGGGGGGGGGGGGGGGGAATCTGCCGAGGGGGGGGGGCCAGGGGGGAGGAGAGGTGGGGCCACGGGAGGAGGGATTGGCTTTGGGCCAATCGCGGGAGAGTCATGCGATTGGGCCAAGGCCAATCGCCGGACAGTCTGGCGATTGGCTTTGGGCCAATCGCGCGACAGTCATGTGATTGGGCCAAGGCCAATCGCTGGACAGTCTGGCGATTGGCCAGAAATGGCCCACCGAGCTGCTCTTTTTTTTTTTATGCAATCTCCAGTAAGTCATGCGATTGGGTGGAAAAAAAAAAATCCCACCGGTTGATGGGGATCGAACCCCATATATATATATATATATATATATATATATATCATATCATATCATATCATATCATCATATAAATATATAATAGACGAAGCATTGTGCGTTATGGAAGCGACACATAAGCTTTTTTTAGTATTCCTTTCCCTTTTTACCCCTTTTAATTATGCGACACGTCATCTTTGTTCAATTTTGCGACACGTCATCATTTTTCTTTGGATGTTTCATTCATCTATTACCTCTACTTATTAAAGTCTGACATGCATTATGACTCTTTATTATAACTTATAATTAAAAATTCGGAGGTATTATTACCATAAAATTAGTTGACCTTATAAGAGAAAACAAATCAATTCTACACATTCTAAAACTCTACCTAATCAATACTTCAACCTATTAGAACTTAATTTTGACTATTATAATACCTCAAAAATACTTTAAATAACAAAATAAAGACTCAAACATAAAAAATAAAAATAAAAACATAAATTACACCTCATCATATTTATTTTGGTACTCTATTCCTCTTTTGCCTCTACTTATTAAAGTCACATATGCATCATGACTCCTTATTATTTAAAAATTTGGAGGTATTATTACCCTAAATTTAGATAACCTTATAAGAGTAAAAAATCAATTCTACATCTTCTAAAACTCTAATTAATCAAGATATCAACATATTAGGACTTGATTTTGACTATTAGTACCTCAAAAACACTTTAAATAACAAAATAATCTAACCCTTTTAATTATGCGACATGTCATCTTTGTTCATTTTTGCGACACGCCATCATCTTTGTTTTGGTATTTCATTCATCTTTTACATCTACTTATTAAAGTCTCACATGCATCATGACTCTTTATTATAACTTATAATTAAAAAATTCGGAGGTATTATTACCATAAAATTAGTTGACCTTATAGGAGTAAAAAATCAATCCTAAACATTCTAAAACTCTACCTAATCGATGTGTTGACATATTAAGACTTAATTTTGACTATTAACACCTCAAAACCCCTTTAAATAATAAAATAAACACTCAAACAAAAGAAAACATAAATTACACATCATCATATTTATTTTGATATTCTATTTCTCTTTTACCTCTGCTTATTAGAGTCACACATGTATCATGACTCTTTATTATAACTTATTATTAAAAAATCTTAAAAAATTGTTGAACATGATTTTAAAGTGAAACTATTAAACATAAATTGTCATCATAATGCTACGTTATTTCTTTTATAGGATTAATTGTATCTTTTAAGGTGATGGTTAACGAAGAATTTTTTTGCCACTACCCATATCATAGAAAGATTTCTACAACCTTCCATACAGTAACACTTATTGGTCGTTGTATACTTTTAGTGGCACTTATTTAGTGAGTCTGAAAAAATATTTTTAAGAATTACTGGTTATGGTGTTAACAAAAATGACACTAAGCATATTTATCGATCATTACCTGTTTTGCATAGAGGGTTGTAGGGATTTTTATAGGGGGTAGGTAAAAATAATTCATTATCTAAAATGAATCAAAATTATTCCACGTGCTTCCATTTCAATTCCATTGTCTATTTTTAGTTGTCTATTTATATCTACACAATAAATTATTAATTGTATACTTTGTGCACTTTTTTTAGGATTTTTCTTTTTCAATACAATTGACTGCAACTAATTTTTAATTTATTACTAAGTATGTTTTAATACTTGAGTCTATATAGGGTAATCTTTAAAAAATAATGTTAAATGCTTAATATTCTAATTTCACAAACTTCTATAATCACTTTAATATACTATAAGGTCAAAACTTAATAAACAATCTACAAATCAAAGATGAAGTTAAAGAATTTTTAAACTTTACGCAATTACATCCCCATCTATCAAAGTCAATACAACTGTAAGAATATTCACCGCTATATAATTATTTAACCTCAAACATTAAAAAAAGGTTTTGTAAAATGATATGACATTTTTATGATCATTCAGACAATAATTAACTATATAGTGCACACGTATTTTCAAATTAATTGTCTTAGAATGATAGTCAAAAAAGCGTCAAACTTTACCATAGAGCAAAACATTTAGAACACAGATATTACCACTATAACACTATAGTTTCTCTTTTCGGGGTTAATTCTAAAGGGTGGTTATCTGAAAGAAAGTAAAATAGTTTCACTTACTTCCATTTTTGCTCTAAGGTTTTCATTGCATATTTTTTTAGTAAGTTTATTAAGTCTAGACAATAACTTACTAGAAAAAGTGTTTGCGCCTTTTTTTGTACTTTGTTTAAATTTTATTATAAAGGACTATAGCCGATCTTTAATTTAATATATGGTCAGGAGTTCTATAAGATGTATTTATAAAATAAACTGTTGATCAATGATGCGTCACATAACGTGAAAAAGTAAAAAAATGTCTCACACTTATATGGATGTAGTAAGTAAAATGAATAGCATAGATATGATTTTGGGTATAAATTTTTGAAATTTAACTTTTTCGGTAAAAAAAGAAAATTAATACCTACAATACTAAAACAGAAATTAACATTCTAATTTGATGTGAAATAATTAATTACTAATTTTATGCTTCAATTTTTCAATACTTTATTTTGAACTTCTGAATCTCACTAATTGTTAAGAACTTCAACTTGCTTTACTATTACGAAACAATTTTAGGATTATACTTTCATTGAATTTCTCTTACTTATGACACTGCTTATCTCTGAAATGCTCGGGTGCGATATGTTTTTAGTTCGATGGTTCACTTCAAGCGAATATTAATAAATTGTAATTTTCAAAACCATTGCCATTATGCTTATAAGCCTAACCTTAACCCTATCAAAATATATTGAACCTCAAACATATTCATAGCGTTTAAATAGAATTCACCCGGGCCTTGCCTGGGTTACCGAAGTAATATATATAAAATAAACGAAGCATTGCGCGTTGTGAAGACGACACATAAGCGTTTTTTAGTACTCTTTTCCGTTTCTATCCTTTTAATTATGCGACACGTCATCGTTTTTTACTTATGCGGCACGTCATCATGTTTGTTTTGATATCACATTCCTTTTTCGCTTCTACTTATTAGAGACACACATGCATCATGACCCTTTATTTTGATATTACATTCCTTTCTCACTTATACGTATTGGAAACACGATGTGTCATGACTCTTTACTATAATTTATTATTAAAAAACTCGCATGTATTATTGACATAATTTTACTAAACTTTATAAGAGTAGAAAATTAATTATGCACCTTCTAAAACTCTATCTATTCAATATACTTACATATAAGGTCTTAATTTTCACTACTAACACCTCAAAAATATTTTAAAAACTTCTATTTATTAAAGTTACACATGCATTAT
The DNA here is from genome assembly GCA_033065855.1 of Escallonia rubra. NCBI lineage: Eukaryota > Viridiplantae > Streptophyta > Magnoliopsida > Escalloniales > Escalloniaceae > Escallonia > Escallonia rubra. The sequence continues at coordinate 25,706 of JAVXUO010003162.1, forward strand.
GACTATTTACTATAATTTATTATTAAAAAATTCGCAGGTATTATTGGCATAATTTCTCTAAACTTTATAAGAGTAGAAAACCGATTTTGCACCTTTTAAAACTCTACCTATTCAATATACTAATATATAAGGTTTTAATTTTCACTACTAACACCCCAAAAGTACTTTCAATCCTCTACTTATTGAAGTCATACATGCATCATGACTCTTACTATAATTTATTATTAAAAAAAATTCGTAAGTATTACTATCATAATTTTACTAAACTTTAGAAAACAAATTCTGCATCTTTTAAAACTCCACTGATTCAATTTACCAACATATAAGATCTTGACTTTCACTACTAACACCTCAAAAAGTACTTTTAAAATAAAACAAATCTAAAAAATATAAAATAAAAAATCATGTGTGAAATCAAAGATAAATAATTCACAAATCAAGATATTTTGAATATAATTTACAAAATGATATGACTTAATTTTCAAAACTATTTTACATTTTTTTTTATATTTTTGAGTGTTTCTTTTGTTATCTTAAAGTTTTTTTACATTATTAATACTCAAACTTTAGTCCCAATATGTTGATACATTAATTTGGTAGAGTTTTAGAAGGTGTAGAATTAGTTTTCTACTCATATAAGGTGAACTAAAATTATGACAGCAGTGGCTACGAATTTTTTAATAATAAATCAAATTAAATAATCATGATCCATATGTAATTTTCATAAATATGGAGAAAAAAGAAAAAGGACTCGAAAACAAACATGATGATATGTCACAAAATTGACCTTAAATTCTAAATTGGGAATCATATACACCAATACAAATAAATAGTATATGACTTACAAATAACGACGTTTCATTCCTATTAACGAAAATAATATACAAAGCGGATATGACTTAATTTTTAAAAATATTTTAAAACACCTACATAGTAATTTACTTAATAAATCAATTTCAATTGTGTGACATCAACTTCTAAATTGGGAATCATATACACCAATAAATGCGAAATAGAAAAGAATCAAACTGAATATAATTTAACTCTTAAAATACAGAAATAATAGTTTAATTTCATAAATAATTTTTGGGTTTACTAAATTAGAAATAAACAAACATGAATATTTATGGCGCTATTAACCCGACAAGTTGCCTTTTCTAATTATGCAACGCATTATCTTATTATTTTCATGTCTTTTTTCTTTTTGACCCTGACTTACTAACACTTTAATATGGTTTATTATTAAAAAAATCATAAGTCTAATTTGCCCAATTTTTGTATACCTTCTAAAACTAGAAAACTAGCTAATTCCACACCTTCTAAAACTCTACATAATTTATATACTCATATACTAGGCCTTAACTTAAACTTTTAACACTTCAAAAATATTTCAAAATAACAAAATAAAATCTTCAAAGGTAAAATACTAAAATCATCCCCTATTATTAATTCTTTACTACGATTTATCGTTGAAACTTTTGTTGGTATAATTGTCCCGATATTTGTAAATAAATATAAAACTAGAAAATCAATTGTACAACTTTTAAAACTCTATGCTATAGACATATATTTACATATTAGGCTTTGATTTTGACTATTAACACCTCAAGAGCATTTTTAAAAAGTTAAAGAAAAGTACACAACCATGTATGACACTAAAGATTATACTCAAAAATTAAAATATTTTTTTTCTTTTTCATTTTACAAAAGCAATATATACAAACCAAAAATGACTTAATTTTTCAAAATACGTCAAAATATCAAAATAGATATGCATTCGAGAATTAGTTTTACTTAAATAGCGCAAACTTTGAAATGAAAATCATATATACATAACAAATCCAAAAAAAGGGGAATCACCCCTTATTTGACTTAATGTTCAAAACACACTTCAAATTTTCAAAATAAAAATTCACTTTCACAAATTAATTTTTAGTTAAATTACCTCAGCCTCTCAAACTGATATTATATACTCCTTTTAAATGCGAAAAAAAATCAATTATACGTATCAAGTCATAAGCTCTATTCGTCATCAATTATTAGTTTACTCGCGCTTTAAAAAAACTCTAACTAAGAAAAAATATAAAAACATGAGAGACAAAATTATATATTGAAATAAATATTATATCTCATAAGTTGGAGAATTTTGTATACAATGCTTAAGTAATAGATTAAATTATTGGTATTTAATTTGATTATGACTTTTTTCACCTAAAGTATTCAACAATATAAGAACAAAAAATTTAAAGCGTAAAAGATAAGTAAAGATTAAAAGTTTATATTTTTACTTGCACTTTAGAAAAACTCTAAATAAGAAAGAATGTTAAAACACGGGAGACAAAATTATATATTAAAATTATTGTTGAAGCTTACTTGAAATTAATAAGATTACTAGCACTTAAACAAACTTTAAATATGAAAAGTATTAGTAATCGTTAAAATAAATGTTGTAACTCATAATTCAGGATGTAAAATTGCTTTATACTCTTAATAAACAAATGAAATTATTAGAACTTAGGCATTACTATAATCATTAGAATATATTATAAAATTAGACTTAATCAATAATCTATAAACCAAAAAAATTAAGCATGTGAACATAAAAAAGAATTTTTTAACCCTAAGTATCAGTGTATGTCCGCAACGAGAAGAAAATTGTATCCACCACTAGTATAAGTGGTCATGAACAATCATGTGTTCCTATTTTACCTTTATAGCCTTTTTTAATCTCTCGTAATGAATATGTGCAAGTAAACCTCATGTGATATGACAATCCATATATATATGGTTTACTTGCGCGCGCGCGCGCACACACACACACACACACACACACACACACATATATATATATATATATATATATTGTCATATCATAAGAGGTTCACTTGCGCCCGCGCGCGCGCGCACACACACACACATCTCTATCGGAGTTGATCAATTGCCCGTGCGATCGGGCAGTACAAAGACTATTTAAGCAAAGTAAAAGGTATACAATGTTCATGAGAATAAGAAAATAAACAAAAAATACGTAACTTACTTATCTATTCCAGATAGATGTACCAATATGGTTTTCTTGGTCGTATAAAACAAAGGGATCTTCTGCTCCAGTATTAAAGGCCATTTTTTTCGACTGAAATTATGAAAAAACGTCAAGTTTTAAAGTTTTTATCAAACGCTGGCAAATTACCAACGCTAGCACATGCATATTACATACAACTCTAGCAAATGCATAATACATACAACGCTAGCACATGCATAATACATAATCAAAATCATGCGCAATACTCACAAACTCTAGATTATACACAAATAAATGATTGATTTGTAAACTTACGTGGTTAATTAGATGATTAAAGGACTTCTTGGGAAGAAATTGTACAAATCTACTTGCCAACGCCGCTAGGACGAAGGGAGAAGACTTTCGAAATTAGGTGTTTGTTGTATATATATGGGCCGTCCGCTACATTACGTAGCGGACGGTGTAAATAAGGACAAACAAACCTCCGTCCGCCACACTGTCTAGCGGACGGTGTGGGGAGACAAGATGTGACACTTGTCAGCCAAAAGTCGTCCGCCACACTGTGTGGCGGATGACTTTTTGACTGATAAGTGTCAGGATAAAAAAGTAATCCGCTACACTGTGTAGCGGAGGGGCAGCATGCGGTATTTTGGTCAAAAAGACTGTTCACCACACAGTGTGGGGGATGGTTTTTTTTTTAAAAAAAAAAAATCTAAAGGATGGACTGCCCGATCGCATGGGCAATTGATCAACTCCAATATATGTGTGTGTATGTGCGCGCGCGCGCGCGCAAGTAAACCTCTTATGATATGACAATATATATATATATATATATATATATATATATATAGGGAGTTGATCCGTTGAGAGCGTTAGCAAAATAGGAGATCTTGCAAACGCAATCTGGCCGTCCATCCTGAAAGATGGACGGCCCAGATCGCGCCTTTTTCGAATACTGTCAGTCGTCCGCCATACTGTATGGCGGACGGGTTTTTTTACATTTTTACCCCTCCGCCCGTCCGCTACATTGTATCGCGGACTGTCCAAATATTTTTTTTACGTTTTTTTTAAGTTCGTCCGCTACATAATGTAGCGGACGATTTTTTGACAAAAATACAGTCATGTTCCGTCCGCTACATTATGTAGCGGACTAATCTCATGACTTTTTCCTCTTTCTCTCTCATTTTCCTCATTTAATGTTCTGACATTTTTCCTTTCTCTCTCCTCTCTCTCATCATCATTTTCTCTTTCTCTAATTAACTCTCTGACTCTCTCTCTCTCTCTCTCTCGTCCATGCTAGAAACCGAAGGGAAGAGGAAGCCTCTTGGCGCGCGACGACAGAGGAAGGCAGCTCCGCTTCCGGCGACGACGGAGGAAGGCAGCTCCGCTTCCGGCGACGACTGAGGAAAGTAGCTCCGCTTTCGGCGACGGCCGAGGAAGGCAGCTCCGCTTACGGCGACGACGGAGGCCGGCAGCTCCGCTTCTGGCGACGACCGAGGACGGCAGCTCCGCTTCCGACGACGCCGGAGGCAGGCAGCTTCGCTTCCGGCGATGACCGAGGACGGCAGCTCCGCTTCCGGCAGCAATCCACCTGCTGTGGCAACCCCATTTTTTTTTTTCTTAAACTGAGACCCAATTAAAATTTTGAGACCCATTTGAAATTTTGAGACCCAATTGAAACCCAGATCATTTTTTATGATCTGAGTTTTGTTGGTGGCCGCTGTAGGCCGTGGGTCTGCGATTGACCGATTGACGGAGGTGTGGTCGTGGGTGAGCGACTGGCAAACGTGATGGTGCGATTGGATGAGTTTCACGTGAGGTGTAGCCTGACAAGGAGCCCGTCTAGTTGGTTCTCGGATCACTTCTTCGTCACTCTCATCCTGAAGAGCGAAACTTCGAGCGTGAAACACTTGCCGAGCCTTGCGAGATGATTGAAAGCAAGAAGTTTGGACAGATGTGTGAAACACTTTTACTTTCATGTCCATCATCCGCTACATTATGTAGCGGATGGGTATTTAAGAGGAGAGAGAGAGAGAGTCAGAAATTGATGGGAGAGAGAGAGTGTGTCAGAACATTAAAGTAGTCTGTCTACTCGTCCGCTATATAATGTAGCGGACGGAACATGACTGTGTAGCGGACGAACTTAAAAAAAACGTAAAAAAAATATTTGGACAGTCCGCGATACAATGTAGCGGACGGGCGGAGGGGTAAAAATGTAAAAAAACCCGTCCGCCATACAGTATGGCGGACGACTGACAGTATTCGAAAAAGGCGCGATCTGGGCCGTCCATCTTTCAGGATGGACGGCCAGATCGCGTTTGCAAGATCTCCTATTTTGCTAACGCTCTCAACGGATCAGCTCCCTATATATATATATATATATATATATATATATATATATATATATATATATATATATATTGTCATATCATAAGAGGTTTACTTGCGCCCGCGCGCGCGCGCGCGCGCACGCACACACACATATATATTGGAGTTGATCAATTGCCCGTGCGATCGGGCAGTCCATCCTTAGATCTTTTATTTTTTATAAAAAAAAATTGTCCGCCACACTGTGTGGTGAACGGTCCTTTTGACCAAATTACCGCGTACTGCCCCTCCACTACACAGTGTAGCGGATTACTTTTTTATCCTGACACTTATCAGTCAAAAAGTCGTCCGCCACACAGTGTGGCGAACGACTTTTGGCTGACAAGTGTCACATCTTGTCTCCCCACACCGTCCGCTAGACAGTGTGGCGGACGGAGGTTTGTTTGTCCTTATTTACACCGTCCGCTACGTAATGTAGTGGATGGCCCATATGTATACAACAAACCCCTAATTTCGAAAGTCTTCTCCCTTCGTCCTAGCGGCGTTGGCAAGTAGATTTGTACAATTTCTTCCCAAGAAGTCCTTTAATCATCTAATTAATCACGTAAGTTTACAAATCAATCATTTATTTGTGTATAATCTAGAGTTTGTGAGTATTGCGCATGATTTTGATTATGTATTATGCATGTGCTAGCGTTGTATGTATTATGCATTTGCTAGAGTTGTATGTAATATGCATGTGCTAGCGTTGGTAACTTGCCAGCGTTTGATAAAAACTTTCAAACTTGACGTTTTTTCATAATTTCAGTCGAAAAAAATGGCCTTTAATACTAGAGCAGAAGATCCCTTTGTTTTATACGACCAACAAAACCATATTAGTACATCTATCTGGAATAGATAAGTAAGTTACGTATTTTTTGTTTATTTTCTTATTCTCATGAACATTGTATACCTTTTCTTTGCTTAAATAGTCTTTGTTAATTTGTAGGAAAGAACACCACTCATCACAGTAGAAGTAACCGAACAATTCAAAAACTGGCGATTGAACAAATTCTAGAAAAAATTGCTACGTGAAATTGGTTTTGGGGTTTTTACTCATGGGGATATCTTTCAGCAACTTGACCAGAACTTAATAGGTGCCCTTGTTGCATGGTCGAGAAGTGAAACGAATACGTTTCACTTTTCTCTTGGAGAGATGACAATAACCTTAGAAAATGTAGGGTTCATCACAGGGTTACCGGTGACGGGGCGGCTGGTAATTGCTTCTAGGTCTTCCGCAACATCTAAAAGTGCTACTAGGGACTTCTTTACTTTGATACCCGAGAATGAATTTAGCAGTGATGGGATAAAGTTGAGGTGGTTGGTAAAAAACTTCGGGGTTTTGCTGGAATACTACACAGAGGAGATGCTTGTGCTGCACACAAAGCCCTTCCTACTATTGGTGATGGGGGCAATTCTATTCCTAACAAAGTCGAAGAATACGGTTCAAACCAAATATTTAGCCTTGTTGGGGAGTATGTCTGGCGTGCAGCAACTCTTGCATACTTGTATCGATCATTGCACAAGGTAACGAGGCCCGACTCCAAAGATATATGTCTATGTCTCTCATTCAGCATATCATATAACTCTTTGTAATTACGTTTTCGATATTTTTTTATTAGTCAGTGCACAATAAACTTTGACGATACAATCCTTGTCTTTGTTCTCATGTGTGGTCTTATGAACACATTACTGTTGGCGCACCCAACCCTAGGAAGGGAACCAATAACGTGTGACCTCGATTGTGCGCTTGGAGTACAGTCGAAGGGGGAGTACAGTCGGAGGGAGAGCCACTACCTGAGGAGAGATGATCCCCATCACAACATCGTGTTCTATCTGAGGAAGTTCTACTCGCTATCTCCAGGCCAAATGTGTTGGGCGTCGTACAAACATTTGACCGGATGGGTGGCAGAGTCGTTCGTCTTCATTCTCTTTGGGTAGCAACGCACACCACTGATCCATTTCGAGATCGCGGAGTGGCAATTACCAGATCTCGCAATGCGCTATTTTGACTGCCTGTAGGGGTTGCCAGCCGATGCCCCAGATATGAGGGTTAATAGGAACCCACCGAGTGTCCAACAGTTTGGCCAGGTGAATGCGATTGAATTGTGCATTGCCGAAATTGAACTGTAGGGTTCTTGGCAAGACACGCTGGCGGCCATTATGTCGGAGCCTGACCCTATGGTCAGCATTGAGCAGTATCTCGGGTGGTACTACCGCATCACCCGGAGGAGAATAGGCCCAATAAGGTGGACAAGAGGCCAGAAGTATCACCTTAAGGGTCAGATTGATGAGCGTAGGGCATTTGAGCTCGTAAGTTTCCTTATGCTTTTAATTGAATTTGATCTTGTAGTTTTACTATAATATCCCACGTTCCAATCCACGTGGGTAAGTTAGAAACAGAAACGTCACATACAGTGTGACATGGCTCACTCAATAAAAATACTCAATAACATCTAATACATAGATCTAAGACAAAAAGGACCTCTATAAAAGAAATACCATATACGAACAATGAAAATACTAAAGAGATGTCACAAATAGTGAAACAATTTAATTGTGGACACAATTTATATCAACAGTGGCTCAATGGAAAATAACCGGCGAAAGGATAATCAAATTCAGTGGCTCAGAATGATAAGAAGCATGATAGCCATGCATCGTTAAGGACCCGGTTCAAGGAACACAGAAAAAGCATCTTAAATATGAAATTGTACATGTTAAAGGAAATTGGCACAAAAATCAAGGCAAAACAAGATGAAGGCTGCAAAAATGGGTTTAAGCTGAGTCCAATCACATACCGTTACTAGGACTCCATCATAAATCGTTTCAATAACGTTAAATAATAAAATTGGTCTGTCAATTAAATTACTAGAATGTCAAATCTATACCACTTGGGTCAAATGAGTAAAAAAATTAAGCTAAAAAAAAATCGAGAAAAAAATCTTAGTTTCACCAAAATCCAATTTTTTGGGGTATTACATTAATTTGCATTCAATCCCGTTCGTGTTTGAAGTTACTTATTATCTACTTGTATGTAGGTTGATGCCTCGCTCGCCTCTTCAAGAAGCTGAGTGATCGGATCTTCACCATGCGGGGAGTTTGTGAGCCGCTATACGGGACAGCCTTCGGACTTGAGCCTGGGAATCGATTATCCTGGGTGGCAGCCTCCGCATGTGAGAGAGGGATACGGTGATCCCTCGGGGCAGACTTTGAGGGTGAGTGAGGGAGTTGGTGGTCCCTTCGTAGCCGGGATGGGTGATGCTTGGGGGTCGCCATCGGGTATGGGAATGGCTCATTGGGACGAGTTCAGTGGTCCCTCATTTGCTTTGCTTTGGGACTCGGGAGTTACACCACTCTCTCGGAGTCAAGTCACACAAGACTTCAACTTCGCAAACTTCAATCTCTCTGAGTCACTGCCACTCGTCCCGTGGGCGGGACCTTCTGGCCTTGGGATACCTAAAGAGCCTCAAAGAGAATAATATCCCTCGATCGACCCACTGGTCAACCCTGCTTATCCCAAAGGGCATCCGTTGAAGCTTCTAAAGCCGGCAAAACGTGCCCTAATCCACCAACGTTACCTTAGCGAGTCCCTTAGCTACGATCAGAAAGTGGTGTGAACTGCCCCAATAATATGGATTACTATGTCTCGTGGGACGGAATGTCCACCCTAGGTCCGGGTCGTTGGTTGGAAAATACTGTGATGTCTGCCTACACCAAACCTTTGATGCATCGAGAAAGGGATAGGGGAATGCAAAACCCCGCGTTTTTATGATGGATGTGCTTTTTCATGGCATGCTTTGTGGAGAATGGCAACATTGGAAATCTGTGAAGGTGAGGAGAAGCTTGCTCCATTGGCGTCAGTCTAGTTCGCTCACTGCATGGTTTGCGAATTGTTTGAGTTCGTTGAGCGCCCGTGATGCGAACGTCTTCCTATTACCCTTCTTGGACCAGTCCCACTGCTAGTTGGTTTGCTATAAACCAAAAAATATGGTCATATCAATCCTCGACAGTTTCCACAACGATGCCAAAATGATGCCCGTGAAGGAACTTTTCAAAGAACAATTGGATGCTATGGTAATCTTTCGATTGTTGTTAGAGTTTTTCTATTTCTTAATTTGCTTATTGTAACTATTATCGCGTAACTTACGCCATTTTTATTACTCCACAGGATCTGTTTTGTGCCATGGTCCACTGTCTCAGTGGACAAAGAGTACAGACAAAGCCGAATCTCGTAGTTCGATTGAAGAAACGGAGGCCCATGGAAGCTAATCATTCGGACTGCGGCATCTTCGTCTTGATGTACATGGACTATATTTATCAGAATAAAAGCCTCAAGGCCACCGTCTGGAGCGAAGCAGACGTAGAAAACTTTAGATATATTATAGCTTGACAAATTCATAACGGACGGCCTAGACTAGTTAGGAATATTGTAAATCTAGCTCAGGACGAGACCAAATGACATTGTAAATTTTTATTTTTATGTAATACCATTGTCACTTGAGATGCTTGTGTTCATGAAATTTGATCTCGTTTGTTTATGAAAGGCAATGTGTTTATGGCTTCATGTTCTGGTTGAGTATTTCTTTTAAGAATTTTATGTGTTGTGGTTTTTTTATATTTCTTTAGACATGTTGATGGTGGGTAAGAAAATAAGGGAAAGGACTTTAAATTAGTCTACTTGGCCGTCCGCTACATAGTGTAGCGGATGGCTTAAATGCAAAAAAATAATTCTAAGTGTTCGGGACCAATGTTTCTGCTTGGACAACTTAAACGCCGAAAACAATTCTAAGTGTTGGAGGCCAATATTTCTGCTTGGCTGTCCGCTACATATTGTAGCGGGCGGACGGTCAAAACAAAATAAAAAAACTCTAAGTGTTGGATGCAATGTTTCTGCTTGGCCGTCTGCTACATAGTGTAGCAGACGACTTAAACTCCAAAAAAAATTATAAGTATTGGAGGCCGATGTTTCTGCTTGGCCGCTACATAGTGTAGCGGATGGCTTAAACGCCAAAAAAAATTCTAAGTGTTGGAGGCTAATGTTTCTGCTTGGCCGTCCGCTACACTTAAACACCAAAAAAAATTCTAAGTGTTGGAGGCCAATGTTTCTGCTTGGTTGTCAGCTACATAGTGTAGCGGACGACTTAAACGCAAATTTTTTTTTTCAGTGTTGGAGGCCAATGTTTCTGCTTGGTCGCCCGCTACATAGTGTAGCGGACGGAGAGGGAGACAAGATGTGACATGTTGTCATCCAAAAGTCGTCTGTTACATAGTGTGGCGGATGACTTTTTGATTGAAAATTTTCAGGGTCAAAAAGTCAGTGTAGCAGACGGGCAGGCGGGGTCATTTTGGACAAAAAGCCAGTCCGCTACATTGTGTAACAGTCGGCGGTTTAAAAAAAAAAAAACTAGATCTGGGTCGTCCGTCCTTTAAGGATGGGCGATCAGATCGTGCAAGTTGCCCGCGCGGTCAACGAATCAGCTCCCATATACATATATATATATATATATATATATATATATATATATATATATATATATATATATACATATATATCCATTGCTCGCGTGGGTAACTTCCGCGCAGTTGCCCTCGCGATCTGGCTGTCCACGCGCGAGATGTGGACGGCCAGATCGCGCGCGTGGATGACCATTTTCTCGTCATCCGCTACATAGTGTTGTAGCAGATGGTATTTTGTCGTCCGCTATATTATGTAGCGGACGACAAAATCTGGCCCGCCCATCGGGGCCAGATGGATGGCTAGATCGCGCGGGCAACTATGCGGAAGTTGCTAGCACGAGCAATGAATCAGCTCCCATATATATATATATATATATATATGGGAGCCAGATCGCGTTGGCAACGAGATCTGGCCGTCCATCCTGAACGGCCCAGATCATTTTTTTTTAAAAGTTTGTCAACCGTCCGCGACATTGTGTAGCGGACGAGATTTTTTACCAAATTGCCCCTCCTATGTCATTCGCTACACAGTCTAGCAGACGACTTTTTGACCCTGACAACCGTCAGGCAATGTAGTCCGCTACACTGTGTAGCGGACGAATTTTTGCCTGACGCTTGTCACGTTAGTCCACATCCTGTCCATATGTCACATCTTGTCCCCACGCTAATCGTCTGCTACACGGTTTGGCGGATTACTTGGTAGATATACCCCTAAAGTGCCCTAATTCTCATCTTTTTTGGCATTCTCATTTACTTGAGATCCACTTGCTTCCATTTTCAGCTCCCTTCAAGCTTCAAGTAACACTTGCTTCAAGCTTCACTCAAGCAAGGTAAGTTTGTGAATGGTGACGTTTTCTTTATGGGTTGAATGATGAAGTTTCTTTTTTTTTTGGATGAATATATAGATTTTTTTGGGTTTATGTTTGTAGTATTTATTAGTCTATTTATTCATCAAAGTAATTTTAATTTGTGATGTTCAAGAAATTAATTTTTTAAAATCAAAAAAATTATTATAGTTAAATTCGAATTTTTTGACATTATGTTTGTTGTATTCTGGCATGCTAAATTTGTCTATTCATCTTAGTAATTTTAATTTGTTATGTTTGAGAAATTAATAATTGTTAAATTGGAGATACTTTTGAGATTATGTTGGGTATATTTGTCATGCTAAATTGGTCTATTCATCAAGGTAATTTTGATTTGATATGTTCAAGAAACGCGATTTCATAGTTAAGCGTAATCTATTTCTACATACGTTTTGTTTCACAATGTCCGATTTCGTTTCAAGCTCCAACACCCCAATAGATGCTAGTGATCCGTATCTAGGACGAACGTTTCAAACATTGGAGAAAGCCGAATGATGTTTTCGAGCGTATTTGTTGATGGTTGGATTTGGCATTAGAATAAAGACTACAAGAACAAGCAACATAACAAAAAAATTATGCTCTTGCTTATACGAGTGTCATATGAGCAGACACCCACTGCAAAATGAGACACACGTCGGTAATGATGACAGTGATGCCGAAATAGGATATGCGCGGAGAAGACGGGACTACTTTGCGCGCACGAATTGCCAGGTCAAGATGTTCGTAAGCCATAAGCCCAAGCAAGATCATTGGCTTATTATTAACTTGGAATTGGCACACAATCACCCGTTAGTAACCCCTTCTAAGGTGAGTCAGATGCATCAACACAAGAAGATGGGTAAGGTCGCAAGGAGTCTGATTCACACAATGAGCAATGCACGGATAGGTCTACCGACATTGTTAATGTTCTTGCTGAACAAACTGGGGGAATTCAGAATCTAAACTTTAACACGACAGACATTCGTAACGCAGTCCAAACCCAAAGACGAGTCGCGTATGACCTTAATGATGCTCAATCCACAATGAGCTAGCTTATTGAAGCGGATGCAGATGGAGGACCTGCAGTTTACCTTCGATTATAAACTTGACGATGAGCATCGAGTTTCCATAATTTTTTGGGTCGACGGTCGTTCGAGGCTTGCTTATAAGCATTTTGGGGATGTCGTGACTTTCGACACCACATACCATACCAACAAGTACTCGATGCCATTCGCTTATTTCACATGCGTCAATTATCATTACCACTCCATCCTGTTCGACTTCTCTTTGTTAAGGGACGAGAACGAGAGTTCTTTTGTATGGTTGTTTAAGGCGTGGCTGGAAGCAATGAACTTCAAAGCACCCAAAGTTATCATCACCAATCAAGATTTGGCAATGAAGAAAGTTATTGCTACCGTCTTCCCAGATACTCGACACAACTTGTGCACTTGGCACATAAGCAACAAATACCTTGAACGTCTCTATCACGTGTATGCAAAGTATCCTGACTTTAAACAGGATTTTGACAAGTGCGTTAACAAGTCGTTAACTATTGAGGATTTTGAGGAGAGGTGGGAAAAGCTTGTTGAGGTTACTCATTGCAAATGAGTGGCTCCAACACTTGTATGAGCTCAAAGAGCAATGGATTGGTGTTTACATGAAAATATATTTTTCTGCGGGCATGAAAATGACGGGCAGGAGTGAATCTATGAATGCCTGGTTCGATAGTTATGTGGGTACATCTACCAATTTGAAGAGTTTCATCACGTCCGCCCAAAAAGCGGTTGCCTTGTTATTCGTGAAAGAAAGGGCTGCAGACTTTGCAAGCACTTACAAACAAATGAGAAGGTTACTTGAGACCCCGTTGGAGCTGCAAAAATCAGGACGATACAATATAAATAAGGTGGCAAAAAATTCTACGCGTGAGTTCAAGGTTTATTCGCTGATGAATGACTTCGTCCTTGAGAAGCTGCGCAGAATGTATACGGTGAGCCATGACACATTGACGGATTCAGTGACATGTGTTTGCAAGAAGTTTGAGTTCCATGGCATCATGTGTAGACACATTCTGCGCTTTTTCACCTAGAAGAATATCAAGGCAATCCCCGATAAATACGTCCTGCTGCAGTGGACGAAGGTTGCAAACAGGTTGCACGGTACCATTGCCTTTCTGGAGCATCTGTATACTGACTTTGAAGAATTAGAGAATTTGTGGTATAATCATCTTGTGACAATGTTTACCCGTTTATCCGTAAAGGGTGCTGCTACAATGACCGGGTATAAACATATCCTCGAGACAGCGCAGCAGCAAGAGCCCATCGTCGACCAATTTGAAGTAGCTTCAGTCAGCAATGGGGTTGACACTGAGCCTACACAGGGATCAGAAGATGATGACCCGGTTGAGGAATAGGACAATGATATCCGGCCTTTGGATCCAATTATATCGCAAACGAAAGGCCGTAAGAGATCTACGTGGATGAAGATCACTATTGAACAAGCAACTCAACCTAAAAAGCTGAGAAGGTATGCACTGTGCAACAAAATGACCAACCATGACAAGCGGAACCATTACAAGGCACTGGGGATAAGTCCAGGGGATTTGCAAGACGAGGAAGAAGATGATGCCGAAGACGAGGAAGAAGAAGATGCAGTGGACCTTTAGTTGGACTTTTTGTAGTAATTTTGTTGTAATAATCTTTTGTGAGCCATCAAGTCTCATTTTTTTTGTGTGATTTTTTTCTTCCGTCCGCTACATAGTCTAGCGGACGGAAGAACAAATTTTTATGTATTCGGCCATCCGCTACACTATATAGTGGACGGCGCAGAAGAAACATTAACTTCAACACTTAGAATTTTTTTGGTGTTTTAGGGCACCTAACATTAGAGCTCAACACTTTATTTCAAAGAAGTTTTAAGCCGTCCGCTACATAGTATAGCAGACGGTGCAACATAAACATTAGACTTTAACACTTATAATTTTTTTGGTGTTTTAGGGGACCTAACATTAGACTTTAACACTTAATTTGTTATGGTGTACTAAATTTGTATACATTGGGCAATGTGCGTGAAGTGAAGCAACAAGCTCATGGCTGTTGCAAAACTTTCATTCATTTTAACAACTATTAGTTCAATAAGGAGGAACATTTTTAACAAGCCAACATTTTAAACAAGAATAGAGTGATGATTCACATTTTTTTCATTACAACAAGACAATATTTTTAACAAAATGTTCTTGCTCATTACAAGAACACAATTTACATATGGTCACAGTCACCTTCAATTATAATTTCTACCTAAATTACATCTATCCAAAGAACACCCATTTCATAAGAAAAAACAGCCAACTGAGGACCAAAGCCATCCATAAACGTTTCTCCAACTGACGAGCTGCTAACACTTTTGCTTCCAACCCCCGAATTCTTACCAACAGCCCAGGTATGACCTCCACTGCTCTTGCACACATTGGTGGGTCTATCCATTGAAAATAACAGCATCCACCATTCATCTGTCTAATAAACATTTAACTTAGTCAATATAACCAAAAAATTGACCCAACATCGTGAAATCTTACCACATAATTACGGCAGCCTAAGAACCTTCTTCATGGGTTCATCTCCGCCCAAGAAGTTGCGTGTTTAAGGGGCTCCCCACAAAAGCAGAGATCCTCATTCATGGTTTTTGAGTTTTCAGCTGGATTATAGAACAAATCTGACGTGTGTGTGTGTGGGTGGGTGGGCGCGTCAATGATAAAGGGTGAAATTCTGTGTGTGCATGGGTGTTTGTGTATATATAACCGTGTAACATATTTGGCGCAAAAAGGGAACAATGAAGGTGGGGTTTTCCCTCAATTGGAAAATACAAGAGAGAAGGACCTAAATACCCCCGCAGTTAGGATTTTACTAACAGAATATGTGACTCCCGTTAATAAATTCCATAGATTGCAACATGTGTCAAACGTTGGGGTCTTGGATGTCAAGTTCAAAAGTTTGGGGTTCTGATTGCAAATCTTTGGAAAACTCAGGGTCTACAGTGCAATTAAGCCTATACGTAAATACATAATGAAGAACATTTTTTGTGATAGTAATATTGATTTCTGAGTTGATAAAGAAAACCCATGGCATGTTTTGAAATCCTGGGTTAATTTTACGCTACACCCTAAACTTAAGGGTCAGTTGCACCCAGCACCTCATGGTTCTAATTTTGGCACCCAACACCAAAATTTTGAAAATCTTGGTTTTCAACACCAGATGACGGTCAAAATGCCTGTTGACCTCATGTCCGTTAGTTTTTCAGGGGCAAATGCGTCTTTTTTCCTGTTAATTCTTTTTCCATATGAACACGTCAAAACCCCTAATTCCCATCTTCCCCAAACCTATCCTATGACCTGTAACATAACACTCTTGATCCCATCGATCCCCAAATGGTCTTTCCCTCCAACAGCCCCATTTTCTCTCTTGCAAGCCGTCGCCATGGATTCTGACTTCGTGGTTATTGCTCTCTTCTGCTTGCTCATCTGCATCATCGTGGTGACTACCTCGGCAACATTGAAACCCAGAGTTGAAGGCTAGAGCTCTGGTGGTGGTGGCAGCACATATTCGGACAAGAAAACATAGGTTGTGTGGCATTTAACCGAACAAAATGATGGTGATGATGTTTAATAAGTTCTACCATCGGCGGTGTGTGAAGTGGTTGTGGTGCGACCATTGTAGTCTCGTTGCAAACGTCGAGCAGTAGTGGTGGTGATGCGCCGACTGGCACTATTGCATGTCGCGGTGGTGATGGCACCGATTGGCGCTACGTTAATCGTCGTGGTTGTTCCAATCAAAAGTACTTCTTAATTTGGTTGTTGGAATTACAGAAAAATTGGTATTGGGTTCTTCACCGGCGGTGGTGGGTCAATTGGTGATTGTGGATCTGGCGGCCCCACTCCTGTCTATACTCTTTTTTTTGTGGCACCGTGGTGGTGAAACTCTACGGCGAACATTCCATGAGAATCCCAAGGTAGTGGGCCCATGGGCATTTTTTACGGTGATGACATTGAACGTCGGTGGGGCTCAGTGCTGGCTAACCTTGATTGCTACTGCAGAATCAATGGCTGCCTGGTTGCTATGTGCACATGGTCATCTTTACTGGCAGTTAGGCTTTTACAAAGAAAATATCATTTTGCCCCTGAAAAACTAACGGACGTTTGGTCAACAGGCATTTTGACCGTCATCTGGTGTTGAAAACCAAGATTTTCCAAATTTTGGTGCTGGGTGCAACTGACCCCTAAGTATAGGGTGTAGCGTAAAATTAACCCTGAAATCCTTAAACCTATTTTAGGAACATGGTTTGTGTAGTTATTGGGCTTTCGCTCATTCCTTATTTTTCAAGTGACAACTTAGGAGGGGCGGATCCTCATGAGCAACACGAGGAAGGGGCGCCCGATGAGAACTATTAGAATAATGAAGTTTTACAATAGATATTATGGATGAACTATTGTAAGGAGCTTAGGTTTCCTCGAATTCTTTCGTAAATGTCAGTGACATGTAACTTGTAAGTGAATTTTTAATTGGATTATTGATAAATTTCTAAGTGAGGCTCTTAATAGCCAATTTAGTTGTTTTAGAATTTAGTAAGCTGGATTGAAATTTTGAGTTCAGGTTGCAGTAGGCCTGGCAGAGCCCTAGTGAAGGCTTAGTGGCTCTTCGTCTAGTCACGAACTTGACACTTGGGCTCACCCGTGGGTTCAGGTCGTGACAGATTGCCTTGCCGGTGGAGTATTGATTTTTGGATAGAGATTACGTTCCTAAATTTACAATGTAGGGTGCTTCGGGCAAGTTTCCTTACCTATCTTATATTTTCTTCTTCAGAGGCTTAGACATGCTTGAGTAATTAGGTTGTGCATTTATGGTAAAAAAAAAAAGGAAGATGTAATTAATGGTGGATTGGCGTGGAGTATGGAGAGGTTTCAGCACTATATACCTTTACACGACTAGTTCTAAGCCTTTTTATATTTTTCAATCTAGGCTTGCAATCATTGTTGTTTTAGTTGCCGTGTTCTCGGATGTGATATACTGTAACACTCCGCAAAATCCGAAGCGTTAACACTCACTCGATTATTTACACTAAGACAATAAAATCCTCAAACTAAAACAAATGAACGACTATTAATTAGAGCAACTAAACCAATAATCATACTCTCAGTAGACTGTCATCGATAAAACATGAAATTTAAGTCTGAAAAACTTTAAATAAGAATATTAACCAAGGAGAGGTTCTAATGACCAATACTAAAACTTAAATTCAATTTCTTTCACTCGTATCTAATCCATACTGAGGCAACCTAATGTTGGTTATCACATGTGGAAAGAAAGTCAAATGAGGGTGAGCTTCTGAGATCATAGTAAGGTCAATCAACGATTAAAAATAGAGTTATTCGAACGATTTTCCATACATAGTCAAATGACATTTTAAGAAAAAATTTAAATAAAACCAAAGCATTTCGATATAGACGGAGGGAAGAGTATCGACTCTATCCCTTAAAACCAATATATATTTTTAAAACA
Organism: Escallonia rubra; assembly: GCA_033065855.1. NCBI lineage: Eukaryota > Viridiplantae > Streptophyta > Magnoliopsida > Escalloniales > Escalloniaceae > Escallonia > Escallonia rubra. The sequence continues at coordinate 43,945 of JAVXUO010003162.1, forward strand.
TTTCAGATACGATAAAATCAAATGTATACATTGAACATGAGCAGTACAGATTAGCAAATTAAAGCCACCCCGGTAGTGCTCAGATACACTATATATATATATGCATATGTACACTAACTAGTCCATTTAGGTATTAGCTTCAACCAAACTAAACATATCATCCTTCTAATGCCAACAATACACACCAACCTTATAACTCCTCATATTTACTAACTCATGTCAATATTCAAAGAAATAAACACACTTCAAAACATTTTATGACGATTGAATCAAATAAAACGAATGAGAACTAATACATAATTTCAAACGATCGCTTTAAGGTTCAAGTAGGGGTTTCATGGGTAATTCTAAAATATTTTTATGATAATTTAAAAGAAAATAGAGTTCAATGATATTCGCGAAATAGTCAGAATAAAACATATCAATTCAGAATGATGAAGTAGGGTTCACATAGAAAATCCTTACCTCGATCCCAGCTAAGTGAAGCAAAATAATCTGGACCACAGTCCTCTGAATCAACCTAGATTAGCAAATTACTTATCAGAACACAATTTACACTACTATACTATAAACCTAATATCAACTACTCATAATGAGCCCATTCTTCAACCCGGAATGATGCAACCCGAAGTGCGTTCCGCACACTGCCAACCTAGCTGGAAAACCCGACACACTCTTCAAGGCCTAATAGTAACCCAAGATTTGGTAATATATTCTCATAAAATATTTTATAGCTTAAAGCAGAATATAAAATATCAATATAAATATTATCAATTTTCAAGTATTTTTTAATTAAAAATAATTTCTTTAAATGTAATAAAAACTTATAAATATCCATAATTGTTTCTAACTGAAAATAAATTCTCATAATTTTGGAACATCTATAAAAAATATATAAAAATTTTAATTTTAAAAGCATTGAAACTATTTTTACATTATTCGTGTTCCAATGCGATATATTAATGATAACAAATCGACTCTAAAAATCATCAAACTTAAACTGGGACTTATCTACACTATACAAACTTTACTATAATTTTTTCAGTATTTATCACAAATTTTAAAGATTCCAAATAGATTTTACAAATTTAGCGAAATTTCACTGGCTAATTTTACAAACTTTACTATAATTTTTTCTCATCTGGAAGTGGAAGCACAGGGTACCACCAGCTTCACAACCCCACAAAAACCCACTTCTTCTTCTTCCCCTTGTTCTCTGCACTCACAGACTCCTTTGATTGCCTCACACACACACACACACACACGCGCGCGCGCGTTACATACATAACATACACACACGATGCACCAAGAGAACCATCATTTTTGAACTCTTTCCCTATCCGCATGATGCACTACACTTTGCTGATATTATACACCGAGTATGTAACACGTTTAAATTAACGGACAAGATAATGAGTGTCAATTTTGATGATGCTTCTAATAATAAAGCTGATGTTTAAGTCTTAAAGACGAAACTTATAAACCTGTATTAGATGATAGTTTTTTTTTTTTATGTTAAATGTGTTTGCCATATAATTAATTTAATTGTCAAGATGGTTTAGTTTCTTCAGGTGATATTATCTCAAAATGAGGGGCATGGCTATGTACATTAATTGTTATGTTCCAAGAGTACGAGAATTTAAAGCTTTGTGTGCTCCATATGGTTTTCCTCGTAGGAGATCATTTTCAGATGTCATGCATAGGTGGAACTCCACATACAAAATGCTTTTACATGTTCTTTTATGCATACAAGTTTACATTCACTGCCTACTAACCATGGTAACCACAAGGCTTGCCAACTCCCGATGAATGGTAATTAACAGCATACCTAGTGTAATTTTCAAAGGTATTTTACATGTCTACTGTTTTATTGTCTGGTATGTACTATCCCACGTCCCCTATCACTGTATTAGAAATTCTAAAAATTGCTAAGACTATAGATGTAACACCCCGAAAATTCGAAGCTTTAACTCCCGAACTTTTCCGGAGCGTTATCACCCCGAACTCCCAAAGCGTTAAAACAATCACTACTTAATAACATAAAAACCTCAATTTCGAATAACTGACTATGAAAACCTATGTCAGAGCTTCTAATCATTACAATTCCTCAAATCAATTTGAATCTAACCAACAAGCTAGAGAAGTTTACCCGCGCAGGGGTCTTAATGATCAATACTAAAAATTATATTCACTTCCTTACGCTCGGCTCTAATCCATACTCAAGCAACCTACGGAAAGGAAATCAAAGGAGAGTGAGTTTTTGAGAGCCCAGTAAGGTCGCACAAAGATTTAAAACAACAAAAACGATACGGACGATTTTACATTCACAATCAAATGATGATTTTGAAAAGGATTTTCAAATAAAATATAACATTTTGGTATAGATGAACAATTCGAACGATTTTATATTCAAGTCAAACAATAACTTTTCGATACACTTTTAAATGAAATCTCAATTGTTTAGATATAAACACAGGGACGAGTATTAACCCAATCCCTCAATTAACAGTTATTCAAAACACTTTATGTATAAAAAAAACATGAATAGAAAACGTTGAACATGAGCAGTACACTATAGCAAAGCCACCCCGTCAGTGCTCGATACGCTTTACATATGCATATGTACACTGACTAGTCCGTCTAGGTACTAGTATAACCCAACCAACAGACCATCCTTATAACTCCAGCAATACCGACCATCCTTATAACTCCCAAATTACTAACTCATGTCAACATTTAGAAGGAGTAAATACAATTGAAAATGCTTTACGATGAGCAATCAAGAAACATATCAAATGAACAATGAATTGCAAGATGAGATGAAACATAGATAAGTACAACTCAAAATGTTTTATGATAGTCGAACCAATAAACATATGGGAATGAAGCAGAATTCCAAACGATTGCTATCAGGCTCAAATTAGGGTTTCATGGCCAGTTTGAAAACATTTTTATATCAATCATAAAAATCAACATTCAAGGTAGTTTGTAAGACTGTTATAATAAAACATTTAAAATCAGAATGATGAAGTAGGGTTCGGATAGAATTCCTTACCTCGATCCACGCTATGCAATGCTACGCAACCTCGATTATAATTCTTTGAAATAAAGCTAAATTAGCAAATCCATATGTTAGAACATAATCTATGCTACTATACTAATAACCTAATATCAGCTATCCATCACGTGCTCACTTCTAACTCCGAAATCGCTTAACTCAAAGCGAGCCTCGCATGCGGCCAACCTACCCGAAAATTCCATACAATCCTTAATGCTCAAATTTATTATAAATTACAATAAAACACTTTTATAGCTTAAAACATTATAAAAAGTCAAAATATGAATTTTCTGAATTTTTGAATATTTTTGAATTAAAATAATTTGCAATAAAAACCCATAAATAGCCATAATTGCTTATAGCTGAAAATAAAGTCCCATAATTTTTGTAACGGCTTTAAAATATGTATAAAAATTATCAAAATTCAAATCAAAATTAAAAGGCATTAAAACTATTTTTAAATTATTCGTTTTGCTAAAACCAATGCGTTACGAAAGTCATAGAAAATCAACTTCAAAAATCATCAAATTCAAACTGAGTCTTATTTATACCATAAAGACATTACTCTAATTTTTCCCAGAACATTTTCAGGGTTTAAAGACTCCAAAAGAATTTTAAGAATATGAAATTACAGAAAATGTTAAAAATACAAAACGATATCAGCAAAATACGATATTTTAGCAGAAATTCTAATATTACCCTAAGATCTTTCCTGTAAAGTTTCATCATTTTTTGACAAGTGCAAAATACCCAATAGCCACATGGTACAATTGTGCAAGCACAGTGTACCACTCCATTGCACAAACCCATTTCATTCTCACCCACCTTCTTCTTCATCTTTACTGTTCAAACCAGAATTCACCTCCTTACACAAAAACATCTACGCAGCCTCTTCCCTTCTTCTTACACACTCATAATACACACTACTACACACCTATATATACATATTACAACGTACAATTCACACACATTACACTGTTATATCTTCTTCCTTTTATTCTATACACAGTCTCCATTGCACTCATCATACCCACAAATGCACCTCACACCCACTTCTCTTCTCTTGCACTTCATTCATTTCACCACAATATACACTACACAAAGGTACATCATTATATTCTCCCCACACCCACTGCCTGGGTCTTTCCTTCTCCAATCATGAGGTATATACCCATAATCCCAAATGAAAACTTGGTGAAAGGTTTTTTCTTTCAGGTTTCTCCAACCACATCACACATCCTCAACACACAAAAACACTCACTTTCATCAAACTTACTGCACTCATGGCAGCCACCATGGCTACTTTCTCTCTCTCCCTCTAAAAACCCACATAATCACACACTCACGCATGCACTTTCACGGCAGCCATGGCTGCCTTCCTGCGAACCCATCTCGTCGCTTCCATGTACACTATCTCCCACGGTTGCTCCATCATCTAGCTAATACACACAGATTTTACACATTGCGTAGCTTTTGGCAGGTTCTATGAACAAACTATGAAGAGGTAAGCATAGGTACTAAAGGTGAAAACAACTCATTACTTGGAGAATCTGTAACTAACCTCTAAACATCCCAAAGCAACAGGCGACAATGTTACCCTAAATAACCATATCATATCTTGCTTCCTGGCTATTCTAGTTTTATAAATCAAATCTTCCTTTCGTCCTTTAACTCACCCACACGGTTCACAGTAACAGCCACCATGGCTGTGACTTGCCTAACCCCCTTGTTTCACTCACGACATTTTACTCTCACAATATCACACAAACACACACTGATCCAACAGATTTCCCACCCCTTTGTACTCTACTAAACAATGAATAAGATATAGAAAAAAAAGCTAAGAGACTTACCGGTAACACCAACCCGGTCGCCGGAAAAGAAATCTCTTTGATCTCTCGTCTTTCTCTTCCTGAACCTCTCTGCATCTCCGATTCTCTCTCAAAACATATCAAGCGAAGAAGGAAGAATGGGTGTTGACGGCTGCCCTGGTAAGTGGGTTTGTATATATAAAACCCTAATAGACAAAGTACTAAAAACCCCGTTCAAGTTTCGTTAGTCATTTTGAGGCTTACTCGAAATGTTCTATTATTTGTGAGATGGTTCAAAAAGAAATATATCTACGATAATTTAGATGCTAAGAAAATTATTAACATGCGAAATTGTTGATCCAAATTGTTAATTTAGATGCTACGATAAAGTGCGAAATTGTCGCTAAAGACTTTTAAAAATATCATTAACGCTAATTGTTGCGTATAAAAGTCGTCGCTTAAAATAAACTAAGTGGTTAGGCCTTAACAAGGTTCGGGGTGTTACAATAGAGAAATTGAGATATATAAAAGCCTTTCATGATATATATAGTGGAACAGATGGACATTAAATTTAACAAATATTGGAAAAAGTTGCCTATTGTTTTTGCTGACGCCACTACTTTGGATCATATGTTCAAGTTGCATGGTATACATGTCTCAATATTAAAACTATGTGGAAAAATGTGCTACGAGGCGGCTATGACAAGCAAGCTTACAGAAACTGTGAGTACGTCATTTGAAGATGTTTAAAACTTATATCAAAATTCCGGTGATGTGCATGGGCGACCGACATCGTCGAGCAATCAAATATATTTTGGGTCATTTTGTAGGGGTATTGAACGTGTAGTGGCAAAACAACCAAGATTGGAAGCTACTTTTATAGGTTCATCTTCTTTTTTCTCTTTTAATGAAACTGGTTTATATGCGAATACTGATCATATTCTTCATTGTCAATGGATGACCAAATGAATTTTGATCTGTTAACTTTTTGGAAACAAAATGCAAAAATTTATCAAGTTTTATCCTAAATTGCCCGGGATGTACTACCGGTGCAAGCCTCAATAGTTGCTTCAAAGTCGTGTTTTTCAGCGAGCGTGAAGGTGTTGGATGATCTGAGGAGTTGTCTTAACCCCGATTCACTCGAGTTATGTATAGGTTGGAAAAATGATCTTGATGCAAAATACAGGGATCAAGACGAACCAGTTGATGATAGGAAGAGCAACAATTCGAGCATTGAAGATCTTCTAGACGATTAGGTAATTTCTTTGTCTTTTCCTTTTCTCAACTTTTTCTTTTCTCAAAATAAAGTTTAGATTTTCCCGGTGTATTATTTTCAAAGAAATTAAATGTATTTAAAGTAAACAATACACATGAGAATGTGGTTATTTACAAGCAAAATAAACCTTTTTCTCACTTTTTTTTTTACAATTAATGTTGTATATATATAATATAAATAGGTAAATTCGCTTGCTTGTTTACAAGCAACCGGTCCTAAGCTCATATTAAAGGAGGAGGGCCCGTGAACAAATTTGTCATAAATTTTAATTTCAACGCAAAACAAAAAATGATTAAAAAGAATTCAAAAAAATATTATTTTTGGCTTCGGCTCGGGACCAGGCCGGGATTGGATTTTGGCCAAGCGCTTGGACTAGGGCTGGGCATTCATATTCCTGTGGAGGCCCAGCCCAAGCCAGGCCTAACTCTTTGACATATATACAACCACTCAACGAAGCTCGTGACAACAATTTTCAGATCGCCATTCTTTACTGGCCTGTGTAATGCCATACTTTTTTACTTTTGAAAAAGGATAACTCTGATTCCATTTTAGTCAATCATGGTAGAATTTTTCTTATCACTACCAATCATGGACGTAAATTTATTTATTTTTACTCTTGGCACAACAAAAACAACTGTTATAGTAAGCTTAGGTTAGTCCATGACTCTCTCATACTCTTACCAATGTAGTGAAAACAATTGTTGTAGTAAGGGACGCAACTTTATATCCTCATACTATTGGCACGTTCGAATATACAAGGGAGCATATGGACGTGCAAACCTCCGATCTGCCAACAATCTTGGTAAGCCATCACTACAAGGAATAAGGCTTTTAGCGACGGGAAAATCCGTCGCTAAAAGCCTATATTCCGTCGCTAAAATCTTTAGCGACGGAATACCTGTCGCTAAAAATCCCTCGTATAAAAGGCTGTTACTAAAAGTTTTGCGACGGAATTATAAAATCCGTCGTCTAATATAGAAATTTTGGCGACGGATTTATTTATGAATTAGAGATGGAATATCCGTCTCTAATTATGTTTACGTTTTTTAATTTATTTTCTTTTTTAAGGAAATTAGCGACGGATAAAACTTTTAGCGACGGAATTAATCCGTCACTTAAAGTCATTTTTTTTTGAACTTTTTTTTTAATTTTTTAATTCCTAAACTTGTAATAAAAAACTCAAACCAATTGGGTCTCATCCTCCGTCAACAATCTCAATATCTCAAACGCACGATTAAAAATCTAAAATCATCAATTAACAACCTAAAATCATCGATCAATAATCACAATTAACAACCTAAAATTATCAAACAAATAGTCAATGTTCAAATAACACAAAATTGTTCAAAATTTACATATCCGATGCGATTAATTTAAAATATTGTCTAATTACTGCTCAGAGTTCAACATTGGGGGAAAGCAATTTTTTCACAAGTGCTGTGATCAAACACCAGCACTTGAAAACGCATTTGCCCCATGTGTTCAAAGATTACAAAGTCTCCTAGATGAAGGTCATGCTGCTGCACGAATTCGTTCCAACCCTCTTCGAAGCAAAGTTCCCCATGGCCAACCTTCTTCTTCAATTTAACAGGCCATGACCCCTTGCGGCTGGTTAAAGTTGCTTCAAATCTCAATGTGGTAAGCAATCTGCAAAATGCTACCGGTATGGCCTAACATATTCATAATACAATAAGACATGTAAGTTTTTAACCAACGATAAAACTTTTAACACGCACGAAAACACAGAGAAAGCGGGATGGCATACAAGTTCTGCATGAAAACCAGGCATCATGACCTTGAAGAAGTGCCTGCCGACTGAAACATCCCTGTTCACCGAAGCAGAAGCCATTTAACCTACTTTAACATGAAAAACCAATCGGGCATTATTCAATTGATGAGCATCAATTTTATAGCTGAATTAAATCTATTACTGCAAAGTCTCCAAGATAGTTATTGCATTACTGCAAAAACAATGTAAACGCTGCAAGTGTCATAAGCAACAAGCAACGTACTATCAACTAGGACGTCTTGGCAAGAAAGCATTTAGACGGAATGTTTAAGCACAAAATTGAATTTTCTTTACCATATTTCCATTCATCTGATGAACTATATATCCTAGGTGCTGAACGAGAAAACTCTTCGAATGGCAAGGAAAACGTATGAAGTTGTGTCCAAAGAAGCCATTTTCATTTCATATCACTAATCCCAGTTTTGGGGTTGAAATTTCAGCACTGGATCCTCAACATTACATGGCCCTAAGGCCTCAACCTTGTACGGCCTTCTATATATGGAGGACTGAAGGGTAACCTTTCCCCAACCACGCCACAATATGTTGTTCCTGTTTGTGGTCATTGAATGATAGTAGCAGCATCAGACTTTACAAGTGAGCAAAGTTACCAGCTTATGTCACCATGGCTCTTCTTTTAACATATAGGCACTTTGTAAAGAGTGTGGAAATGCCCAGCATGTAGGAGTTGAGGTCGCTTTTCAGGCTTTCGTGCAGTGAAAGTAAGAACAAGTCGAAAGGAAGCATGCATCTTTGACAAAAAATGAGTTTTCACTGTAGCTAGGGGCTTCTCTTTCAGGCATTTCTTGATAGAACTACAGTGGCAAAACGTTGGGGCAGGGGATGAAATAGTTGTAGTTTTGGTCCTTGGTAGCATCCTATGCATGCTTTCAACTTTACAAGTCACGCTTTGCCTGCTTTTAAACCTCCATCCCTACCCATTGACCCTACATTACTTGATTGTGGGAATTCACACATTGACTCTCTTTTTTGCTTCCTCAACTGTCACACATTAGTAGCAGGTTATAACTAGCTTAAGTGTTGCAATAATGAGATCGCATGGTTCAAGAAAGAAGCTTTTTGGCTGTGCACGGGCTAGGCTTATTTGAGGCTGGAGCTCAGCATTCGCCTAAATCTCAAAAAGTTATGTCGAAATTGACCTCGAGGATGTGTTCATTGGAGTTTTAGGACACCATATCAATTTGTCCAGGCTCCTCGTTTTAAAAAGAGTCCAAGTTGAGGTCTTTGTGTGAGCTTGACTCCTTTAACAAGTGAATCGCAACATATTAAGGGGTTCGTGTGTGTGTGAAACGAGTGGGCCTACGTAAGGAGTATATATATGAACACTACAACGTTGTTCAAGCTACCCGGCTTATTTACTAGATGAAGTCCGGTGCATTTGTTAATTGAAACAACACAAATGAGCCATGAACGTGCCGATCAGCATGGCCTACTGTCAACTTTGAGGTTATATGCATAACTGAATGAGGAAAATGATATTATATCTGCAATTGTGAAGATCAAATTTCAATTAGGTTTCCTACTTTTGCAAAGAACCTTCACATTTAGGCGCAAGTCTCAACTCAAATTTAAGGTTGCTGTTTTTCCTTGGCAATTATTCAAGTGGTGAACCATGAGAGCTCATAGATACTAAGCCTTCTTGAACAAAAAGCATCAGTTGGAAAAGAGGTTGGCTCCTCGGTTGTGATTCTGAGTTTTGGTCAATTGCTACAAATATGTTCCGGAACAATTTCTAAAAATTCCTCATCAGACTAACAATTTGATCCTAAGAGCATAAGCTAATACGGAGTAGATCACTACACGTTACAATCATAAGAAACACAAAGAATATGTATAAATGTTGCACAAGAATTGAATAAATAAGACTAAACGGAACTTACCTTAAGGCACAATAGCCGGCGGCAGTGGAGGGCGGCGGCGTCAGTGGCGCGACGACGGTGGTAGTCTTTTCACGCGGCGGCAGTGGAGGGAGGGGTCACCGTGGAGCGGGATTGCCGGAGGTGGGTCACCGTGTAGGGGGATCGCCGGAAGTGGGTCACCGTGTAGGGGGATCGCCGGAAGTGGGTCACCGTGGAGGTTGGTCGCCGGAGTAGAACAGCGGTCGGATATTTTTCAGAGAGAGAAACGGGGGAAGAGAAAGAAAGGCAGATCTGGTTGATTTAATCGAGGACTTTTAGAGACGGATTGGGTCCGTCGCTAAAAGTCCGTCGGTAAAAACGTTTTAGCGACGGTAATTCCGTCGCTAAAAGACCGCCGCAAAAAATTGTCGGCAACAACTTTCGCCGACGGTAACTTCGTCGGTAATAAGTGTTTAACGACAGAATTTTACCGACGGTGGTATCCGTCGGTTAAACTCGTTTTTACCAACAGATTCTTATCCATCGGTAAAACTCCGTCGCTAAAAACGTGTTTTCTTGTAGTGCATTCAATTTGCAGCAATTGGAAGTCATTGATGACAACGCTATAGACATATACTTCATCGAACAAAGGCAAGTGATGTACTTACTTAAAAACGACTTGACAATTGCTCAAGCAAAACTGCAACAATATGCCAATCAGCAAAGGAGACGTGGCACTTAGAGATCGGGACCTAGTCTATCTAAGGCTATAACCATGAAAGCAAAGCTCCATAGTGTTGGAAATATAAGGCAGTATGGAGAAACTGGACCAAAAATGCCTAAGTCGAATGCGTTGCACTCTTTCCTTAAGACAATATTTGCTCCCTTATAATCTGCTTAGGGTAGCAGCAAATCTACCTCCCAAGATAAAATAGGCGAAACTCTGTTGATCATAGCAGATTGCAATCAACAGACAGAAATTTGAGAGAGAGAGCAAGAGAGAATTCGAAGTGATTAAGATGATCTGACCATCAGCCCTACTTATAGACACCAAAGGGTGCCTAGAACAGGTGCAAACAGTTGTGGCAGTTAAGTGACTCTGCAGATGTCACTTAACAGTCACAATCTGTAGACACAGTATAGAGGTGCAACATTTGAACTAAAAGGCACCGATTGCAGTTGCCATTTCGAAATTAACTGTTTCAGTTCAAGTTGCAGCTCACAGGCTGAGTACAAAAGTTAAGGCTGGGCTCGGGGCGAGGGCTCCTAGCGACGATGCGCACGTGTGAAGTGCGCCTAAAAGCGCCAATAGCGCCTTTACGCCGACGTCGCCCCCGCCGTTGCCAGCGCCGGCGTCGGCGCGCGTGCGGTGCGGTGCGGTGCACGCACATGTGCGAGTGCATGGCCATGCATACCATGTGTTTCTAGAACAATATAGTATGTCACATGACCATTTAAATACCCTTAACTTTTGCATTTCCCAAGCCATGTGGGAACCCACATCATGATTATTTTCAACCTTATTAAATGTCAATGTTTGAGAGTTAATATCTCTCAACCCAATCAATCAATTTGATTGATTCTTTTTGCAACTTATTCCTTGTAGTACAAACTTTAATAAGGTAAGAATCAATATATTGGAAAATTCCCAACAATTTCCCTCAATTTTCCAAAATTGGAATTTATCACATTCCTAATATAGAAATGTTCCTCTCTCTATCTTTTGGTAGGTCGTACTAAGATAAATGTGTCTTTCGACTTGAACCTTTACCATATAGCAATGAAGTCAATCAGAATTCAAAGTAGCCTTAGCCTTGAACTATGAATCATTGGTGATCGATCATCACTACTATGTGTAGAACGTTTCAACCAAACTTCCAAATCCTGAACATTTACGGCCATGTGCTACATCTTAGGATTTTCATAAGTGCCATAGAGACTAGCTCAAATCTCGTAGAAGCGGCCCCACTTCCCGCACTTATATAGGTAAATCTACTAAGGTGCACTTGTATGACTTGCACCCTCCTTTAAGGACAATGATTTATTAAGGGAATAACTCCCACCCTTTTCTTGTTCTCCATACAAGTATGCACTACCTTGAGATGGCATGAAGATCAAAATCTTCATCTTTTAGTGCATCTTTGGTTATAAATACAACGTGTTTTTCCATTGAACTAGAAGACTAAAGGTTACTCTAGTATCTAGTTGGTTTCCACGTGTATGTTACCTCTCTAATTTCATGAGCTTCAAACCAATCTCCCTGGAAGTCTGCCATATTATATCCCTGCCTAGGCCTTTCGTAAAGGGATCTGCCAAATTTCCTTTGGACTTCACATAACTAATAGTAACAACTCATTTGCTAAGTTGTTCTCTCACATAGCTATGTCTAAGACTTATATGTCTAGACTTCCCATTGTATACCTTACTATATGCCCGCGTTAACGCTGCTTCAATATTGCAGAATATAGAAATAGCAGGCATTGACTTAGGCCATAGAGGAATCACTATCAACAGGTCTCTTAGCCATTCTGCCTCCTTAATCGTCATTGCCAAAGCAATAAACTCAGACTCCATGGTCGAATGTGAAATCAAAGTTTGTTTCTTGGAACCCCAAGAAATAGCACCTCCACCTATGGTAAATATCAAACCACTTGTGGACTTTGTTTTATCTGAGTCCGTGATCCAGTTTGCATCTGTGTACCCTTCCAAAACAGCAGGAAATTCTTTATAAGTTAATGCATAGTCCATTGTGCCCTTAAGGTACTTAAGTACTCTAAACGCTGTATTCCAATGAACTTGCCCGGGGTTATGAGTAAATCTACTCAAAACACCAACTGCAAAGGCTATATCTGGCCGGGTACATTGCATGATATACATCAAGCTGCCAATAACACTAGAATACTCTAGCTGAGAGACACATTTCCCTTCATTTGCCCTCAACTTGATAGAAGGGTCATATGGGGTAGTAACCGGGACACAATTCTCGTGATTAAATTTCTTTAAAATTTTCTCAATATAATGAGACTGTGACAAAGAAATAGAATCCGAGTATCTTATTATTTTCATTCCCAATATAACATTGGCTTCCCCCATATCCTTCATATCAAACGATGAAGATAGAAATAATTTAGTTTCCAACACAATATCTAAATCAGTACCAAAGATTAACATATCATCCACATACAAACATATTATCACACCACGTCCTTTATCAAACTTAGAATAAACGCATTTGTCACATTCGTTTATTCTAAATCCATTAGAGAGAACGACTTGGTCAAATCGTTCATGCCACTGCTTAGGAGCTTGTTTTAAGCCATACAAAGATTTGATAAGCTTACAAACCTTTGTTTCTTGGCCCTTTAGTACAAAACCTTCTGGTTGTTCCATGTACACCTCCTCATCTAAAATACCATTTAGAAAAGCAGTCTTGACGTCCATTTGGTGTATAACTAGTTTGTTAATGGACGATAACGCAAACAATAATCTTATACTGCTAAGTCTAGCTACCGGAGCATAAGTGTCGAAATAGTCAATTCCTTCCTTTTGTTTAAAACCCTTGGCTACAAGTCTAGCTTTATACTTATCTACGGATCCGTCTGGCTTAAGCTTTCGCTTAAAGATCCATTTGCAGCCTATTGGTTTAAACCCTGGTGGTAAATCAGTGAATACCCAAGTTTGGCTTGACATTATCGACTCCATTTCATCATTTATAGCTTCTTGCCACAAATCAGAATCTCGAGAAGTTATGGCTTCTCGATATGTAAGAGGGTCATGTTCTACGTTATATATTTGAGAGTAATCACCTTCATTTCTACTTCCCTCAACTAAGAATTGGTAGAAATCTGGACCATAGGTTTTCTCAATTCTTGCTCTCTTACTTCTCCTTAGTTCACCTCCTTCCCCCATTTCCGGAGTAGGGTGAACTTGATCCTCATCGACTGTGTCTTCATTTTTCCGATCTCTAGAGAAAGAATTCTCAAAAAATTCTGCATCTCTAGATTCCAAAATAATATTTTGGCTAACGGATTCCGTTGATTCCACGGTTAAGAATCTATACGCTTTGCTATGTTGAGCATAGCCTATGAAGACACATTCGATTGCCTTTTCCCCAATTTGGGTCTTTTGGATCGGTTAGCCTTACTAACGCCCTACACCCCCACACTTTAAGGTGTCCAAAAGAAGGTTTTCTCTTCTTCCGTAGCTCATAGGGTGTGACATTAGATACCTTGTGGGGTATACGATTAAGTATATATGTGGAAGTCATGAGAGCTTCCCCCCACAAATTCTTAGGCAAATTAGAAGTAAGTAATAAGGTATTAACCATTTCTTGCAAGGTCCTATTTTTCCTCTCGGCTACACCATTTTGTTGTGGACTATAAGGAGCTGTAACTTGGTGTATGATACCCCAAGTTTCAAATAGATCATCAAAGGAAAGATATTCACCTCCCCTATTCGACCGTAAAATTTTAATCTTACGATCTAATTGATTCTCTACTTCCGCTTTGTAAATTTTAAATTTATCCAAAGCTTCATCCTTAGTCCTAAGAAGATACGTGTATGTATAACGTGAACAATCATCTATAAATGTAATGAAGTATCTTTTACCACCCCTTGTTAAATTACCTTCCATTTCACACAAGTCCGAATGTACTAATTCTAATAATTGTGTTTTCCTCTCAACCCCTTTAAAGGGTTTTCTAGCAATTTTAGACTTTATGCAAACTGAACATTTCTCTAAACTAGGTGAAGTAATTTGAGGTATTAAACTCAATTTTACCATACTTCTCATGCGTTTATAATTAACATGACCTAGTCTAGAGTGCCATAAATTAAATGGAACAACAATATAAACAAACTTAGTATCTTTATTAGCCATAGTAAGCTTGTACAATCCATTAGTTACATATCCCTTGCCAACATAGTTTCCTCCCTTAGTCAGAATTACACTATCTGACTCAAACAAAATCTTAAATCCAAACTGATTAAGCATACTAACGGATATAAGATTTTTCCTAACATCGGGAACAAAAAGCACATCCTTTAAGGTCAGCATCTTTCCGGAAGAGAGATAGAGCACCACAGTTCATTTGCTCATGACCTTAGCCGTAGATGAATTTCCCATGCAGAGTTGATATCCCTCTGCAACTGGCTCGAGGTCCTTGAACAGATTTCTGTTTTTAGCAATATGCTTGGTTGCACCAGAGTCCACCCACCACTCATCATATTCCCCCATCATGTTGGCTTCGGAAACCACTACAAGGAAGTCCTCATTGTCAACCACATTGGCATGGTCCTTTTTCTGCCTCTTAGCCACTCAACAATTCTTCTTGAAGTGGCCAATTTTCCCACACTTCCAACATGCCTTTTTAGGCTTGTCTTGCCGGTTGGTAGAAGCAGAAGCTTGACCATCAAGCTTGCGCTTAGTGCCACTAGAGGAACCATGATCTATCAGAAGAGCCTTGGAGGACTTGTTCTCTTCCAACTCAAGCCTATCCAAGTTTCGAGAATTCTCTTCAACTTGGATATACTTGACCAACTCTTGCATGGTCATGGCATCCTTCTTATGTTTTAACTCCTTACGACATTCTTTCCAAGCTAACATCAATTTAGAAATTATAGTAGACACTTGGAAAGACTCGTCAAGAGAGTGGCCCTCCGGAATAATTAAATTCATAATCATTTGCAGTTCATGAATCTGAGTAATAACAGAATTGCTATCTACCATGCGGAAGTCAAACAACTTACTGATTAGGAATTTTTTATTCCCGGCGTCCTCCGTCTTGTACTTGCTGTCGAGATCATCCCATAGTTCCTTTGCGATGCTGTTTGCGTACTTGATCTCGTACACATCGTATAAAGTGTCGGACAGCCCTCCCAAAATGTAGCCCTTATAGTAGGTGTCATCATCCTCCCACCTTTGCTTTTGCTTCATGGCAGTCTGCTTTAGTGCTTCGTCTGCAGCTTCATCCACGATAGGCTTTGGAATAGAGAGCACGTAGGCAATCTGCAATGTAGCAAGAAAGAAGTACATCTTGCTCTTCCATCGCCTAAAGAAAGCACCATCGAACTTACCCAACTTCGGGATGTCGTTGATCACAGGCATCCTTGAAGTATTCTCCATCGTAGCCAAAATACTGTCTTAAGATTGTTGGAAAGATAAGGCAGTATGGAGAAACTGGACCGAAAATGCCTGAATCGAATGCGTTGCACTCTTTCCTTAAGACAGTATTGCTCCCTTATAATCTGCTTAGGGTAGCAGCAAATCTGTCTCCCAAGATAAAACAGACGAAACTCTGTTGATCACAACAGATTGCAATCAACAGACATAAATTTGAGAGAGTGAGAGCAAGAGAGAATTCGAAGTGATTAAGATGATCTGACCATCAGTCCTATTTATAGACACCAAAGGGTGCCTAGAACAGGTACAAACAGTTGTGACAGTTAAGTGACTCTGCAGATGTCACTTAACCGTCACAATCTGTAGACACAGTATAGAGGTGCAACATTTGAACTAAAAGGCACCAATTGCAGTTGCCATTTTGAAATTAATTGTTTCAGTTCAAGTTGCAGCTCACAGGCTGAATTTGTCGCAAAAGTTAAGGCTGGGCTCAGGGCGAGGGCTCCTAGCGACGATGCGCACGTGCGAAGTGCGCCTAAAAGCGCCTTTACGCTGTCGCCGGCGCCGGTGCGCGCGGGCGCGGTGCACCGCACATGTGCGAGTGCATGGCCATGCATACCATGTGTTTCTATAACAATATAGTATGTCACATGGCCATTTAAATACCCTTAACTTTTCCATTTTCCAAGCCATGTGGGAACCCACAATATGATTATTTTCAACCTTATTAAATGTCAATGTTTGAGAGTTAATATCTCTCAAACCAATCAATCAATTTGATTGATTCTTTTTGCAACTTATTCCTTGTAGTACAAACTTTAATAAGGTAAGAATCAATATATTGGAAAATTCCCTACACATAGCCCTCAGGAAAATCTCAAATTATTCCAAAAGTTTTATGGATCATATGAAGTCATTGCCAAAGTTGGTATGGTTGCTTGTAAGCTTAAGTTACTCCCTCACTCTCTCGTACACCAACTGTTTCACGCCTCAAGCCGGAAGAGGAAGGTCCACACCATGATCACTGGCTTCCCATTGCCTAAGAGGAAGGCCAAATCTTGATGGAGCCTGTGACTATTGTTAGCAATGCATAATGTTCTTGAAAACATTTACAGAAAGAGAAATTTCAATGTAATGCAATAGCGATAACGACGTGGCGTAATCAACAGATAAGATAAGAAGATAATGAAAGATTTAGTCCTATTATCCGAGAATCGCCGCATCTCCTTAAATCCCATCCATCAAGCTGTTTTAGCGTTGATAACTATTGCAACAGATTTTCTTAATCCATGTGAGACACATGCAGCAAATTTTTACAGACTGTCCCATGTGTAAGACACAGCATAAAGTCATATATTTATCATTGCACTTCTTTTTTGGTCATCAATTTCGTCCCAATGCCCCAAATAATTTAGTTAGGAATATAAAAACAGAAAACATTTTACATGGTTTAGTTAAATAAGAAGAGGTCTTTAGGAATCCGTGTCCACCAACTCTTTCGCTATCGGTTAAAGAAAAAGTGACTCTTTCCTTTAAAAAATTATATCCAGACAACTTTGACACCTCATACACTACGACCACTCAACTGAGCTCGTGAAACATGTTTTCAGATCCCCATTGCTCATGTTTACTCACATACGTTCTGCCATACGTACATCAATTTCTTATTGGATCAATTTCTTATTGCAGTCCCTTTTCAATAGAAAAAAAGTGGTCACTGAATATGGCTGGTAGCCTTTTTCATTAAAGTTTTAGAGACACTTCCGTTACAAGTTCTTGGGAAATGATCCTCCTCAGTGCTTTAGCAACCGAAAGCGTCTCGTCGGTGGTGTTAAATTTTTGTGCGATGCTTTTTTGTTCTTAAAATACATTTGGCGACGCTTGTATGTTACCGCAGTTCTGCAATGTAGAAGAGGATCCAGATTCTTAAATTCTTCTAGAGTATGAAGCTGCAAGCATACATCGAGAGTACTTCGCTGACTGGTGGGAGTTTTGTACTTGTTGTTGATGGCTAAACTGTGACCAAATAAAGTGTACAATTTCGACAAATATCAGGCAAGACTTTGGGCCTTCGGATACACAGAGAGTCTTCATTCTATGGGGATCTATATAATTTGCCCTTTAAAAATCCAGATAAAAGGGACAACAAGCAATCTTTTGCAATTTTGCTTCAAACGAGCATAATCGACATGTGAATTCCTGCAATAAGTTAACCCAAAAATCAGAACTGTTTCAGATCTTACGGTGCAACCAACAGAAAATAACTAAAAAACCTTTGCAGCCTTCGGCCAGCAGAAAGATTATTTGCTTCCACATGGGAGCAATAGCTTCAACCAATTTAAATATTTCAAAAAAGTTAGCAACATGGGTATTATCTGGGGAACAATCTTCCCACGTGTATACATTATTCGCTTGGTTCTAGGTTTTACCTGAGATGATGGCGTATATATTTATACGTTAACACTGCATCAGGAACCAGCACCTCCAACATCCATCCTCTTCTTTTGGTTGCTAAATATTCTCAGTATCGTTAAGAAAATGATCGGAACACTTTCAGATGAATTTGAGGTTAATGTGCCTGCTCGTGAAGCTTGGGCGCTCTATGGCACGCTTCAATTCACATACATCTGTGTCCCCGATCTTTTTGACAAAGTCGATGTCCTAAAAGGTGATGGAGGGCCCGGCACAATCCTTCAACCATTCACAAAACCAGGTATCCTTTTCATTTTGTGCCACACAACATTTTTGCTATTTTTTGGGGAGAAGTTTAACTGTACAATGACGATAGTTGTTTATGCTAATCCATGTCTCCTCTCTCGACGACAAAGTAGGTATGATCAAGGCAGCAGTAAGCTTTAACTTGGGAATGGGGGTACCGCAGTTCTATCTCTTGTCTGCTCTTTGATTTGCTAGGGTTGTATTTAGGAAATTTGCACTTTCAATAGTTTTTAACTGCGAGTCATTACATGGTGGAATCACCTACTAGTGTTTCAACTTTGGAGTGAAACGATAACTTTTCACTGCCCAAATCGTTGAACCAACTTCCTAGATAAGCTGCTCACTTTTTAATTAATTTGTTTTTTCATTTTCACGGCGCCCAATATGAGAGCTAAAACTCGGACTTCACATATAGAGGATCCGAACCCAGCCTTAAGCCTTTCATTACATGGGAAAAAAAAACGATTAGCATATACCTCTCCCAGGACGAAGTTTAAGCAGATATTAGGGTAAATGCATCTGTTAAAATCTGCTATTTTTTGGGTATTGCAGGTACAGGCGCGCTCTTTTACACTTACGAGGATGAGATTTCAAAGGTGGATGATAAGCACATGGTGAAAGAAGTGCGTGCACATAAAGGAGGATATCTAAGTCTGGGATTTAATTCCTATGGAGTTCGTTTTGAAGTCATAAAGAAGAGTGAGAATTCATGCATCACCAAAGTGACCGTCCACTATGATGTCAAGGAAGGGTTCATCTCTAATACCTCACAAGTTTCCATCGAGCCATTTACTGCCCTTGTGAAGTATAGCAACAATCATCTTATCAAGAACCACAAAAAGTGAAGACCGCTGCATTAATCTTCAAATCGTTGGTTAATAACGTTGCCAAGACAGTTTAATTATGACGGGAAGTTAAATGAATAAGGAAATATTCCCATTGTATTCTTAACCAGAGTGGTAAAGTGCAGTAGTTCCCTTTTCCATGTTCTTCCTCGTATTATTTGTTGTACTGCAAGGTTATATATATATGTGTGTATATATATGTAACTTGCTGATGTAATAAACTTTGCTCCCTTTGTTTCTAAGGCAAATGAATCTCGAAAAGTCCTAGTCTCGCCAAAATATTCTCACTGAAGGCCCTTGTGGATGATGTGTCAGATCAGAAATAGGGGCTCACAAACTTCATACATGAAGGTAACGTTTGAAATCACTTCCAGTTTTGCTTTTTTGTTTCCAAAAAAAACAAAGCCGGCGGCGGTGGCTATGGTGGTAGGAGGGTGGTGGTGGTTTCAAAATAAAAACTAAAACTGAAAACCCAAAACTCCTAAATGAGAATTTTAAAAAAGAGTCATGTTTTAAAAATTAGTTTTCAAAACTGCAAAAAAAAAACAAAAAAACAAAACAAACTGTTTGCCAAAGGTTTTTTTTTCCTTCAGTTTACAAAACTGGAGAAAAAACTAAAAACGAAAATATTTTCAAACAGAACCTTCAAAATTATCATGTTTTCAACATCTCAGAGAGTATCATATGCGGTCAAGTGTGGTGGCTTCCTGACATTTTTGCCTAAGGCAACTGTGACCATAGAGCCTGATGGTGACGTAGAGTAAGGATGTCTTCTATCCGAGAATCCCATTCAATGACCGGAGTGAATTAAAGCAATTGGCGAAAAAGGGATACTATCTCGCACAAGCATATATAGAGTACGTTGTTGGGCTGCAATATCTCGGTAGTCGCCGGTGAAAACACCATGTATAATAGCAAAAGTCGACCTATTTGAGGACTGGATGTGTTTGGCAAACTCCCAATCAATGTAGTTTTTTTTTTTTTTGGCTTATTGTACAAGGACTTCTCTAAAACGGAAAACTCAGACAAAAACGGGAATTGAAAGTAAAATGCCGCACGCCCAAGACATAAGATAACTTTTATAAATGAATCGATGTGTTCACTAATTAAACACAAAGCATTCGCAAAGTTTCAAAGAAAGAAAGAAAAAAGAAGATTTGAAATCTAGTCATAATGTTGAGTTGTGTGTTGATGATTGGTGATGTCCGATTTTCTTCCTTCTTTCTCCTTTGATTATTGCTTCCTTGTAACTGTTCACTTTAATCCTTTCATAAAAGAAATTGTCGTCTTTATCTTCTAGAGCCACTACTGTCAATCGTTTATTACCGATTGACAACCGTACAAACTCCAGTTCAGCTTCTTTAACATAAGTTCTCCACATGCTGCGAAAACTTGTATATTACAGCCTCCACGTTCCATGAATGTTTGAATTGCCGTAAACTTGTATATTACAGCCTCCACCATTTAACTCTCCTTAATCCAATCAGCATTTATCTCAAAGCAAGATTAGGCCACAGTTTATGGGGTTAATTTTACGCTACACGCCGTACTTAGGGGTCAGTTGCACCCAGCACCTTATCGTTCTAATTTTGACACTCAGCACCAAAATTTTAAAAATATTGGCACCCAGAACCAGATGACGGTCAAGAGGCACTTTGACCACACGTCTGTTAGTTTTTCAGGGGCAAAATAGTCTTATTGCCCCTTAAAGCATACATGTCATCTAGTCAGCTACACATGGCCCAATTGGGCTCTCCATGTCATTTCTCTCTAACGGCTAAAGAAAAAATGAAGCAGAAGAGAAAAGAAATGGGGCAATGGAGGTTCATGTAGCCACCGCCGAGGGGCATCAACAGCCAATCGACCACCAAGGACGGTGTCGTCCTGCTATGCCACTGTGATGTTGACGCCGACGCCAGATTTTGCAACCACCAGATCTGCCACTGTGCCGCCGGAGCAGCCACCAATCCAACCACCAGATCTACCGGAGCCCATCGCAGTACCGTTACCTGGATTCATCTCTTAACGACGGTCGAGAATCCCGGACAACAATCTCTGAAAGAAGTTTGTTGATAGGTGTAGCGATTCAATAAAGTTCCAATCTCTTGCAAAAGAATCTGAATGGTGTAGCAATTATGTACCGATGTAGTCGATCATTAGCATCCCATTCGGGCACCGGCCGATGGCATTCTTGAAGAAGGTTTCGCCGTAGGGTGGCCTAGCAAACGCAGTACGAGCTCCACCGGTGCTCTCACGTATCAAGTTGCCAGTGTCGGATATTGTGTCTCCGAATCCCGTGCTTGTTTCTTATGGTCAACGCAACTTTGGGTTGATTCACACCATGATCCTCCCTGAAATCCAAAGTGGAATCAATCCGAACCAACTGGGCCATCTTCAGATGAACCTCCATTGCCCCACTTCTTTCTCTTATGCTTTATTTCTTCTTTAGCTGTTAGAGAGAAATGACGTGGAGAGCCCAATTGGGCCATGTGTAGTTGACTGGATGACATGTATGCTTTAAGGGGCAATAAGACTATTTTGTCCCTGAAAAACTAACAGACGTGTGGTCAAAGTACGTCTTGACCGTCATCTGGTGCTGGTTGCCAAGATTTTTAAAATTTTGGTGCTGGGTGGCAAAATTAGAACCATAAGGTGTTGAGTGCAACTGACCCCTAAGTACGGGGTATAGCGTAAAATTAACCCCAGTTTATGCCTTCAGAGTCGGGATTTTCAGCGAGTGGGAGGGTTTTGGATGACAGGAGAAGTCGTCTTAACCCCGAGTCGCACGAGCTATGTGTATGTTGAAAGGATTATCTTGATGCGAAATACCGCGAGTAAGATAGACCGATTGACGATAGGAAGAGCCGTGACTCGGACGTTGAAGTACTTCCGGATGATTAGGTAATTTATTTTTATTTTCCTTTTCTCAAGTTTTAAGAATAAATTTTTTCATAAAATATAGTTTTTTTAGAAGCAAGATATATATATATATATATATATATATATATATGTGTATATATATATATATATATATATCTTTCGTGTGAAATTGGTAGCTTTTGGTATGTTTGAGAAGAAGGGTGTTGTAGAGCAGCATAAGAGTGAGTTGGGGTTTTTGTCGTATCTCCTTTATTTCAAATTCGATTGATTTCATTTTAACCTTTTTGAAAATTTCGTTGTGTTGCCTTAAACTTTATAGTTATGAGTTTTCTCAAAATCCTACGTTTACATATAAAAAATTTATCTTAAAATCAATGCCCCGCAGAAGTCCAGATTTTTCAGTTCCGGGCAGCCAGTTCGATTTATCATAGCAAATTCATTACTCATTGATTTGTTTTGTGAAATTTATATTTCTAGAAACCTCAGCAAGTCCTCTTCAACTTTTTTGTTTTGAGTTTTCTGAGATTCGTAGTATTTCTGCTCCAAAATAACTATTAAACAAAACTTGTCTGCCCAGAGATGTGTTGTATCTATCAGCCAGTTCGATTTGCTATAGAATGGCCATTACTCGTTGGAGTTTTGTGAACCTTATATCTATAAAAATATCAGTAAGTCTACTTTAACTTTATAATTTTGAGTTTTCGAAGATTTGTCATTTTTCAGTCTCAAAATGGTCAATATACAAAACTAGGGTATGCTGAAAAATGTTGTTTATAGAATTACAGATCAGTCCATTATCCAAAATTTTGAAGCCATTTTTATGCATATTTGGGCTGAGTACAAAACTAAAACTCCCATTATTTTTGCAAAAAATTTGACATGGATTTGTTTTGGATTTTTCTCGGCATGGGAAAAGCCTGAAATGAGTTTATTTTGAAAATAAGTATTTTAATTATTTGATATAGTAAAAAATCTTAGTTTTAGCCATATATTTTACAGTAATCTAAACACATTGAGATGCTTGAGGGTCTGAAATTTCGTGGCATTTTAGTGTCGTTTGAATATATTCTGAAACTAGAACCTTAGCACTCAATTTAAGGAGCGGTTTAGGGTTCCGAACGGAGAATTCCCAGAAAGGCCATTCTTGTCCCAAAAACCCACCTAGGTGTTTAAAAGGAAGTTTTGAGTTATACCAGGTTTGTAAGGATACGTTACGCATCGGGGGTAATTTGGTAATTTTACACAAATCTAGGGGTATTTTTGTAATTTCGTTGGGTAAAATTTAGCACCTAGGCATGATTGAGCGGCAATAAATAACATCCGTTTGGTTTATTGTTTAGGTTCCGTTAGACAAGAGGTAGGGCAGGTTTGGGAACAAGAATCAGAACCGCTTAGTTATCCAAGTAAGTACTCCTACAATGTTCTTCCATACATCCTAATTTTCGTCTGTGTATATGCGTAAACGATTTGTTCCAATTAGAAGTTTTGAATCCTTTGACATGCTATTATTTTGTGTAAATTGGTTGATGCAGATACGAATTCAAAATGCCATGGACTGTTCTATGAGTAGTTGATTAAATTCGGTACATGTTGAACGAGATGGTAAACTTGGCTTGGTTGTTGTGCCCTATATCCAATGGGGAAAGTTGGATTTCGAGCCCAGATCAATGGGGCTTGTACATTGATGCACAATACTGTTGCTTGTGGTTCGCCCTTACGTCCGCATAATTATTTATCCCGGATATAGGAGGGATTTCTGGCCCTAGTCAGGGGGGCCCTCGTACGCTGATCGCAGCACACCTAAATTGTGTTATTTGGGATAAATGCAAATAAATTTCTTGATGTTATGCTTTGATTTGAGAATCGTTTGTGCAACTGTATATATATGTAAATACATAACGAAGAACATTTTTGGTGATAGTAATATTGAGTTCTGAGTTGATAAAGAAAACCCATGGCATGTTTTGAAATCCTCAAACCTATTTTAGGAACATGGTTTGTGTACTTGTTAGGCTTTCACTCATTCCTTATTTTTCAGGTGACGACTTAGGAGAGGCGGATCCTCATGAGCAACACAAGGAAGGGCGCCCGATGAGAACTATTAGAATACTAAAGTTTTATTGATTTGAGAATTTTAGTTTTATAATAGCTATTATGGATGAACTATTGTATGGAGCTTAGGTCTCCTTGAATTCTTTCATAAATATCAGTGAAATGTAAATGAGAATTTTTTATTGGATTATTGATAAATTTCTAAGTGAGGCTCTTAATGGCCAATTTAGTTGTTTTAGAATTTAGTAAGCTGGATTGAAATTTTGAGTATAGGTTGTAGTAGGCCTGGCAGATCCCTAGCGAAGGCTTAGTGGCTCTTTGGCTAGTCACGGATTTGACTCATGGGTTCACCCGTGGATTCGGGTCGTGACAGATTGCCTTGCCGGTGGAGTATTGATTTTTGGATAGAGATTACATTCCTAAATTTAAAATGTAGGGTGCTTCAAGCAAGTTTCCTTACCTATCTTATAGTACTTCTTGAGAGGCTTAGACATGCTTGAGTAATTAGGTTGTGCATTTATGGTTAAAACAAAGAAGAAGATGTAATTCATGGTGGATTGGCGTGGAGTATGGAGACGTTTCAGCAATACCTTTACACGACTAGTTCTAAGCCTTTTTATATTTTTCAATGCTGGCTTGCAATTATTGTTGTTTTAGTTACCGTGTTCTCGGATGTGATATACAGTAACGCCCCCAAAATCCGAAATGTTAACACTCACTCTATGATTTAAACTAAGACAGTAAAATCCTCAAACTAAAACAAATGAACGACTATTAATCAGAGCAGCTAAACCAATAATCATACTCTCAGTAGACTATCATCGATAAAACATGAAATTTAAGTCTGAAAAAGTTTAAATAACTATATTAACCCAAGCAGAGGTTCTAATGACCAATACTAAAACTTAAATTCAATTTCTTTCACTCGACTCTAATCCATACTGAGGCAACCTAATGTTGGTTATCACATGTGGAAAGGAAGTCAAATGAGAGTGAGCTTTTGAGATCAGAGTAAGGTCAATCAACGACTAAAAACAGGGCTATTCGAACGAATTTCCATACATAGTCAAATGACATTTTAAGAAAAATTTTAAATAAAACCAAAGTATTTCGATATAGACATAGGGAAGAGTATCAACTCTATCCCTCAAAACCAATATATATTTTTAAAACATTTTAGATACGATAAAATCAAATATATACATTGAACATGAGCAGTACATATTAGCAAATTAAAGCCACCCTGACAGTCCTCAGATACACTCTATATATGCATATGTACACTAACTAGTCCATTTAGGTACTAGCTTCAACCAAACTAAACAGATTGTCCTTCTAACGCCAATAATACACACCATCCTTATAACTCCTCATATATACTAACTAATGTCAATATTCAAAGAAATAAACACAATTCAAAACATTTTATGGTGATCGAATCAATAAAACGGATGAGAATTAATACATAATTTCAAATGATCGCTTTAAGGTTCAAGTTGGGGTTTCATGGGTAGTTCAATGATATTCGCGAAATAGTCAGAATAAAGAATATCAATTCAGAATGATGAAGTAGGGTTCAAATAGAAAGTCCTTACCTCGATCCAAGCTAAGGGAGGCTAAACAATCTCGACCACAGTCCTCTGAATCAACCTAGATTAGCAAATTACTTATTAGAACACAATTTACACTACTATACTATAAACCTAATATCAACTATTCATCACGAGCTCACTCTTCAACCCAGAATGATGCAACCCGAAGTGCGTTCCGCACACGGCCAACCTAGCTGGAAAACCCGACACACTCTTCAAGGCCTAACAGTAACCCTAGAAATGGTAATAAATTCTCATAAAATATTTTATAGCTTAAAGCAGCATATAAAATATCAATATAAATTTTATCAATTTTCAAGTATTTTTTAATTAAAAATAATTTCTTTAAATGCAATAAAAACTTATAAATAGCCATAATTGTTTCTAATTGAAAATAAATTCCCATAATTTGGGAACATCTATAAAAAATATGTAAAAATTATAACTTTGAAAGCATTGAAACTATTTTTACATTATTCGTGTTGCCAAATCCAATGTGACATGGTAATGATAACAAATCAACTCAAAAAATCATCAAACTTAAACTGGGACTTATCTACACTATAAAAATTTTACTATAATGTTTTCAGAATTTATTACAAATTTTAAAGACTCCGAACATATTTTACAAATTTGAAAATTTAAAAAATATTAAAAATAAATACAATTTCAGAAATTTAAAAATTTTTGCCAGAATTTCTAATATAGTCCAAGATGCTCTGCTGTAAAATTTCACTGGCTAACAATAACTGTGCACTATCCAAATGCACATGCCGTACCTAACGCGAATCTGTGGTACTTCTGTGGAAGCACAGGGTACCACCAGCTCGACAACCCCACAAAAACCCACTTCTTTTTCTTCCCCTTGTTCTCTGCACTCACAGGCTCCTTTGATTGCCTCACACACACACACACACACGTTACATACATAACATATACACACACACACACACGTTACACACACCATATGCACACATATATTAACACAAACACACTGACTGCCTTCATGCCAGTCCTCATATATACACACTTGCACACAATATTACATACGCAGAGACACACACATGCATAAAACACACACACACACACACTATCATTACACTCATGGCACACGGTAATACGCGCAGACAACACTTATGCACACCTTACACACACACACAAAATACAAACACCCTCATGCACAAGACACACACATGCACTGTAAATTTCCACGGCCCACTCTCTCTCTCTCTCCCCCACGGCTGTCCCATGGTTGCCCAAGCTTCTCTCTTTCTCTCGGCAGCCATGGGTGCCACGGCCATTAGCCCTTTTGTTTCTTCCATCACACACACTATAAGCACCCATTTATTATAGTCACAAAACAAACAATTCACACACATAAGAGCACACACAACACACATGATACACCTGGGTATACTGCCTTACGACAGTACCATCTTCCCTTGTCCTTCACACACACACACACACACAACTGCCCTCTTTCCCCCACTCAAGGTTCCTTCTCATGGCCATGGCTGCCCATCACACACACGTAACAAGCACATAATCATGGCCATTCTCTCTCCCCTACGCACCCATAAACTTCCCCCACAGTAGGTTTCTTCTTTCTTGTCCCTTAAACTGCACATACATGTGTACAGTCATTGCCACCATGGCTGTGACCTGCTTGAACCAGCCTTAGTTCCCTCACGGTAGCCATCTCTTTTGGCGACAACTCTATCTCACGGCCACTGAATCAGTACCGTATACGCATCTGTCACATATATAAATATATAGCATGTAAATCAAAGCAAATCTTACCGGAAAAACAATCTGATCGCCGGAAGAACAAGAACTGGGGAACGACAGCTCTCATAACAGATGTATGTAAATAACCCTAGACTGGAAAATTACCAAAACCCCCAAGACTTGAGGTAATTTTTTGAAGTTTACCCAAAACTTTTTAATATAATGAAAAAGCCAAAAGCAACTATTTACGATACTTAACGTACTAGAAAATTTAACATTGTTCACGATGAACAACCTTTTAATTTGCTGATAATGATAAGTACTCTAGATATAAAAATAATTACATGCAACCTTTTCATAAAAAAGTTCATAGAAACACAACTAGGTTTGATGTACTTAGACAATATAATGCTGCTAAAGAACGTTTGATTGATTATTTTGATTAATTTGATGGTAGAGTTAGTCTTATGTCTGATGTTTGAAAATATCCTTTTACTATGGTTAATTATGCTTGTGTGACGGCACATTGGATTGATTCTGATCGGGTTATGACCAAGAGAACCATCACTTTTGAACTCTTTCCCTATCCACATGATGCACTACACTTTGCTGATATTATACACCGAGTACGGAACACGTTTAAATTAACGGACAAGATAATGAGTATCAGTTTTGACGATGCTTCTCATAATAAAGCTGATGTTTAAGTCTTAAAGATGAACCTTATAAACCTGTATTAGATGATAGCTTTTTTTTATGTTAAATGTGTTTGCCATATAATTAATTTAATCGTCAAGATGGTTTAGTTGCTTCAGGTGATATTATCTCAAAATGAGGGGCATGGCTATGTACACTAACCGTTCAGTTCGAAGAGTATGAGAATTTAAAGCTTTGTGTGCTCCATATGGCTTGCCTCGTTCATAGGTGGAACTCCACATACGAAATGCTTTTACATGTTCTTTTATGCATACATGTTTACATTCACTGCCTACTAACCATGTTAACCACAAGGCTTGCCAACTCTCGATGAATGGCAGTTAACAGCATACCTAGTGTAATTTTCAAAGATGTTACACGTCTACTGTTTTATTGTCCGGTACGTACTACCCCACGTCTCCTATCACGGTATTAGAAATTTTAAAATTGCTAAGACTTTAGAGAAATTGAGACATATAAAAGCCTTTCGTGATATATATATATAGTGAAACAGATGGACATTAAATTTAATAAATATTGGAAGAAATTGCCTATTGTTTTTGTTGTCGCCACTACTTTGGATCCTATGTTCAAGTTGCATGGTATACATGTCTCCATATTAGAAATATGGGAAAAAATGTGCCATGGGCCAGCTATGACAAGCAAGCTTACATAAACTGTGAGTACGTCATGTGAAGATCTTCAAAACTTATATCGAAATTCTGGTGATGTGCATGGGCAACCGACATCGTCGAGCAATCAAATATATTTTGGGTCGTTTTGTAGGGGTATTGAACGTGTAGTGGCAAAACAAGCAAGATTAGAAGCTCCTTTTACAGGTTCATCTTCTTTTTTCTCTTTTAATGAAATTGGTTTATATACGAACACTGATCATATTCTCCATGGTCAATGGATGACCAAATAAGTTTTGATCTGTTAACTTTTTGGAAACAAAATGCAAAAATTTATCAAGTTTTACCCTAAATTGCCCGGGATGTACTACCGGTGCAAGCCTCCATTGTTGCTTCAAAGTCGTGTTTTTCAGCGAGTGCGAGGGTGCTGGACGACCTGAGGAGTCATCTTAACCCGATTCACTCGAGTTATGTGTATGTTGGAAAAATTATCTTGATGCAAAATATCGGGATCAAGATGAACCAGTTGATGACAGGAAGAGCTACAGTTCGAGCGTTGAAGATCTTCTAGACGATTAGGTAATTTTCTTGTCTTATCCTTTTCTCAACTTTTTCTTTTCTCAAAATAAAGTTTAGATTTTCCCGGTGTATTATTTTCAAACAAATAAAAGTTATTTAAAGTAAACAATACACATGAGATGTGGTTATTTACAAGCAAAATAAACATTTTTTCTCACTTTTTTTTTACAATTAATGCTGTATATATATAATATAAAATAGGTAAATTCGCATGCTTGTTTACAAGCAACCGGTCCTAAGCTCGTATTAAAGGAGGAGAGTCTGTGAACAAATTTGTCATAAATTTTAATTTCAACATAAAACAAAAAATGATTAATAAAAAGAATTCAAAAAATATTCTTTTTGGCTTGGGTTCGGACCCGGGCTTGGCCCAAGCCCGGTCCTAAATTTTGGCCAAGCGCTTGTGCATTCATATTCTTGAGGAGGCCCAGCCGAAGCCCGGCCCTAGCCTGGCCCAGCCCTTTGACATCTCTACAACCACTCAACTGAGCTCGTGACAACAATTTTCAGATCGCCATTGTTTACTGGCTTGTGTAATGCCATACTTTCTTACTTGGAAAATGATAACTCTGCTTCCATTTTAGTCAATCATGGTAGAATTTTTCTTATCACTTCCAATAGTAATTGGTGTAATAAGGGACGTAACTTTATTTCTTTATACTCTTGGCACAACAAAAACAATTGTTGTAGTAAGCATAGGTTGGTCCATGACTCTCTCATACTCTTACTATTGTAGTGAAAACAATTGTTGTAGTAAGGGACGCAACTTTATATCTTCATACTATTGGCACGTTCGAATATACAAGGGAGCATATGGACGTGCAAACCTCCGATCTGCCAACAATCTTGGTAAGCCACTCAATTTTCAGCAATTGGAAGTCATTGATGATGACCCTATAGACATATACTTCATCGAACAAAGGCAAGTGATGTACTTACTTAAAAACGACTTGGCAATTACCCAAGCAAGACTGGAACAGTATGCCAATCAGCAAAGGAGACGTGGCACATAGAGATCGGGACCTGGTCTATCTAAGGCTATAACCATGAAAGCAAAGCTCCATAGCCCTGAGGAAAAATCTCAAATTATTCCAAAAGTTTTATGGATCATATGAAGTCTTCTCCAAAGTTGGTATGGTTGCTTGTAAGCTTAAGTTACTCCCTCACTCCCTCATACACCCACTGTTTCACGCCACAAGCCGGAGGAGAAAGGTCCACACCATGGTCACTGGCCTTCCGATTGCCTCAGCAGAAGGCCAAATCTTGATGGAGCCAGTGACTATTGTTGACAGCGCATAATGTTCTTGAAAACATTTACAGAATTTATTTTTTCGATGCAACGCAATAGCGCTAACGACGTGACGTAATCAACAGATAAGATAAGAAGACAATGAAAGATTCAGTCCTATTATCCGAGAATCGCCGCATCTCCTTAAATCCCATCCATCAAGCTGTTTTAGCGTTGATAACTATTGCAACAGATTTTCTTAATCCATGTGAGACACATGCAGCAAATTTTTACAGACTGTCCCATGTGTAAGACACAGCATAAAGTCATATATTTATCATTGCACTTCTTTTTTGGTCATCAATTTCGTCCCAATGCCCCAAATAATTTAGTTAGGAATATAAAAACAGAAAACATTTTACATGGTTTAGTTAAATAAGAAGAGGTCTTTAGGAATCCGTGTCCACCAACTCTTTCGCTATCGGTTAAAGAAAAAGTGACTCTTTCCTTTAAAAAATTATATCCAGACAACTTTGACACCTCATACACTACGACCACTCAACTGAGCTCGTGAAACATGTTTTCAGATCCCCATTGCTCCATTCTGCCATACGTACATCAATTTCTTATTGGATCAATTTCTTATTGCAGTCCCTTTTCAATAGAAAAAAAGTGGTCACTGAATATGGCTGGTAGCCTTTTTCATTAAAGTTTTAGAGACACTTCCGTTACAAGTTCTTGGGAAATGATCCTCCTCAGTGCTTTAGCAACCGAAAGCGTCTCGTCGGTGGTGTTAAATTTTTGTGCGATGCTTTTTTGTTCTTAAAATACATTTGGCGACGCTTGTATGTTACCGCAGTTCTGCAATGTAGAAGAGGATCCAGATTCTTAAATTCTTCTAGAATATGAAGCTGCAAGCATACATCGAGAGTACTTCGCTGGATGGTGGGAGATTTACTTGTAGTTGATGGCTAAACTGTGACCAAATAAAGTGTACAATTTTGACAAATATCAGGCAAGACTTTGGGCCTTCGGATACACAGAGAGTCTTCATTCTATGGGGATCTATATAATTTGCCCTTTAAAAATCCAGATAAAAGGGACAACAAGCAATCTTTTGCAATTTTGCTTCAAACGAGCTTAATCGACATGTGAATTCCTGCAATAAGTTAACCCAAAAATCAAAACTGTTTCAGATCTTACGGTGCAACCTACAGAAAATAACTAAAAAACCTTTGCAGCCTTCGGCCAGCAGAAAGATTATTTGCTTCCACATGGGAGCAATAGCTTCAACCAATTTAAATATTTCAAAAAAGTTAGCAACATGGGTATTATCTGGGGAACAATCTTCCCACGTGTATACATTATTCGCTTGGTTCTAGGTTTTACCTGAGATGATGGCGTATATATTTATACGTTAACACTGCATCAGGAACCAGCACCTCCAACATCCATCCTCTTCTTTTGGTTGCTAAATATTCTCAGTATCGTTAAGAAAATGATCGGAACACTTTCAGATGAATTTGAGGTTAATGTGCCAGCTCGTGAAGCATGGGCGCTCTATGGCACGCTTCAATTCACATACATCTGTGTCCCCGATCTTTTTGACAAAGTCGATGTCCTAAAAGGTGATGGAGGGCCCGGCACAATCCTTCAACCATTCACAAAACCAGGTATCCTTTTCATTTTGTGCCACACAACATTTTTGCTCTTTTTTGGGGAGAAGTTTAACTGTACAATGACGATAGTTGTTTATGCTAATCCATGTCTCCTCTCTCGACGACAAAGTAGGTATGATCAAGGCAGCAGTAAGCTTTAACTTGGGAATGGGGGTACTGCAGTTCTATCTCTTGTCTGCTCTTTGATTTGCTAGGGTTGTATTTAGGAAATTTGCACTTTCAATAGTTTTTAACTGCGAGTCATTACATGGTGGAATCACCTACTAGTGTTTCAACTTTGGAGTGAAACGATAACTTTTCACTGCCCAAATCGTTGAACCAACTTCCTAGATAAGCTGCTCACTTTTTAATTAATTTTTTTTTTTCATTTTCACGGCGCCCAATATGAGAGCTAAAACTCGGACTTCACATATAGAGGATCCGAACCCAGCCTTAAGCCTTTCATTACATGGGAAAAAAAAACGATTAGCATATACCTCTCCCAGGACGAAGTTTAAGCAGATATTAGGGTAAATGCATCTGTTAAAATCTGCTATTTTTTGGGTATTGCAGGTACAGGCGCGCTCTTTTACACTTACGAGGATGAGATTTCAAAGGTGGATGATAAGCACATGGTGAAAGAAGTGCGTGCACATAAAGGAGGATATCTAAGTCTGGGATTTAATTCCTATGGAGTTCGTTTTGAAGTCATAAAGAAGAGTGAGAATTCATGCATCACCAAAGTGACCGTCCACTATGATGTCAAGGAAGGGTTCATCTCTAATACCTCACAAGTTTCCATCGAGCCATTTACTGCTCTTGTGAAGTATAGCAACAATCATCTTATCAAGAACCACAAAAAGTGAAGACCGCTGCATTAATCTTCAAATCGTTCGTTAATAACGTTGCCAGGACAGTTTAATTATGACGGGAAGTTAAATGAATAAGGAAATATTCCCATTGTGTTCTTAACCAGAGTGGTAAAGTGCAGTAGTTCCCTTTTCCATGTTCTTCCACGTATTATTTGTTGTACTGCAAGGTTATATGTATGTGTGTATATATATGTAACTTGCTGATGTAATAAACTTTGCTCCCTTTGTTTCTAAGGCAAATGAATCTCGAAAAGTCCTAGTCTCGCCAAAATATTCTCACTGAAGGCCCTTGTGGATGATGTGTCAGATCAGAAATAGGGGCTCACAAACTTCATACATGAAGGTAACGTTTGAAATCACTTCGAGTTTTGCTTTTTTGTTTCCAAAAAAAACAAAGCCGGCGGCGGTGACTATGGCGGTAGAAGGGTGGTGGTGGTTTCAAAATAAAAACTAAAACTGAAAACCCAAAACTCCTAAATGAGAGTTTTAAAAAATAGTCATGTTTTAAAAACTAGCTTTCAAAACTGAAAAAAAAAAAAAAAAAAAACTGTTTGCCAAAGGTGTTTTTTTTTCCTTCAGTTTACAAAACTGGAGAAAAAACTAAAAACGAAAATATTTTCAAACAGAACCTTCGAAATTATCATGTTTTCAACATCTCAAAGAGTATCATACGCGGTCAAGTGTGGTGGCTTCCCGACATTTTTGCCTAAGGCAACTGTGACCATAGAGCCTGATGCTGACGTAGAGTAAGGATGTCTTCTATCCGAGAATCCCATTCAATGACCGGAGTGACTTAAAAGCAATTGGCAAAAAAGGGATACTATCTCGCACAAGTATATATGGAGTACGCTGTTGGGCTGCAATATCTCGCTAGTCGCCGGTGAAATCGCCATGTATAATAGCAAAAGTCGACCTATTTGAGGACTGGATGTGTTTGGCAAACTCCCAATTTAGTGTAGTTTTTTTTTTTGCTTATTGTACAAGGACTTCTCTAAAACGGAAAATTCAGACAAAAACGGGAATTGAAAGTAAAATACTGCACGCCCAAGTCATAAGACGACTTTTATAAATGAATCGATGTGTTCACTAATTAAACACAAAGCATTCGCAAAGTTTCAAAGAAAGAAAGAAAAAAGAAGATTTGAAATGTAGTCATTATGTTGAGTTGTGTGTTGATGATTGGTGATGTCCGATTTTCTTCCTTCTTTCTCCTTTGATTATTGCTTCCTTGTAACTGTTCACTTTAATCCTTTCATAAAAGAAATTGTCGTCTTTGTCTTCTAGAGCCACTGCTGTCAATCGTTTATTACCTATTGACAACCGTACAAACTCCAGTTCAGCTTCTTTAACATAAGTTCTCCACATGCTGCGAAAACTTGTATATTACAGGCTCCACGTTCCATGAATGTTTGAATTGCCGTAAACTTGTATATTACAGGCTCCACCATTTAACTCTCCTTAATCCAATCAGCATTTATCTCAAAGCAAGATTAGGCCACAGTTTATGGGGTTAATTTTACGCTACACCCCGTACTTAGGGGTCAGTTGCACCCAGCACCTTATCGTTCTAATTTTGGCACTCAGCACCAAAATTTTAAATATATTGGCACCCAGAATCAGATGACGGTCAAGAGGCACTTTGCCCACACGTCTGTTAGTTTTTCAGTGGCAAAATAGTCTTATTGCCCCTTAAAGCATACATGTCATCTAGTCAGCTACACATGGCCCAATTGGGCTCTCCACGTCATTTCTCTCTAACAGCTAAAGAAAAAATGAAGCAGAAGAGAAAAGAAATGGGGCAATGGAGGTTCATATAGCCACCGGCGAGGGGCACCAACAGCCAATCAACCACCAAGGACGGTGTCGTGCTGCCGTGCCACTGTGCTGTTGACGCCGACGCCAGATTTTGCAACCACCAGATCTGCCGGAGCCCATCGCAGTACCGTTACCTGGATTCATCTCTTCACGACGGTCGAGAATCCCGGACAACAATCTCCGAAAGAAGTTTGCTGAAAGGTGTAGAGATTCAATAAAGTTCCAATCTCTTGCAAAAGAATCTGAAGGGTGTAGCAATTACGTACTGATGTAGTCGATCATTAGCATCCCATTCGGGCACCGGCCGATGGCATTCTTGAAGAAGGTTTCGCCGTAGGGAGGCCTAGCAAACGCAGTACGAGCTCCACCGGTGCTTTCACGTATCAAGTTGCCTATGTCGGATATTGTGTCTCCGAACCCCGTGCTTGTTTCTTATGGTCAACGCAACTTTGGGTTGATTCACACCAGGATCCTCCTTGAAATCCAAAGTGGAATCAATCCGAACCAACTGGGCAATCTTCAGATGAACCTCCATTGCCCCACTTCTTTCTGTTCTGCTTCATTTCTTCTTTAGCTGTTAGAGAAAAATGACGTGGAGAGCCCAATTGGGCCATGTGTAGCTGACTGGATGACATGTATGCTTTAAGGGGCAATAAGACTATTTTGCCCCTCAAAAACTAACAGACGTGTGGGCAAAGTGCCTCTTGACCGTCATCTGGTGCTGGGTGCCAAGATTTTTAAAATTTTGGTGCTGGGTGCCAAAATTAGAATCATAAGGTGTTGAGTGCAACTGACCCCTAAGTACGGGGTATAGCGTAAAATTAACCCCAGTTTATGCCTTCAGAGTCGGGATTTTCAGCGAGTGGGAGGGTTTTGGATGACAGGAGAAATCGTCTTAACCCCGAGTCACTCGAGCTATGTGTATGTTGAAAGGATTATCTTGATGCGAAATACCGCGAGCAAGATAGACCGATTGACGATAGGAAGAGCAGTGACTCGGACGTTGAAGTACTTCCGGATGATTAGGTAATTTATTTTTATTTTCCTTTTCTCAAGTTTTAAGAATAATTTTTTTCATAAAATATTGTTTTTTTAGAAGCAAGATAGATATTTTTTCATATATATATATATATATATATATATATATATATATATATATATATATATATATATATCTTTCGTGAGAAATTGGTAGCTTTTGGTATGTTTGAGAAGAAGGGTGTTGTAGAGCAGCATAAGAGTGAGTTAGGGTTTTTGTCATATCTCCTTTATTTCAAATTCGATTGATTTCATTTTAACCTTTTTGAAAATTTCATTGTGTTGCCTTAAACTTTATAGTTATGAGTTTTCTCAAAATCCTACGTTTACATATAAAAAATTTACCTTAAAATCAATGCCCCGCAGAAGTCCAGATTTTTCAGTTTCGGGCAGCCAGTTCGATTTATCATAGCAAATTCATTACTCATTGATTTGTTTTGTGAAATTTATATTTCTAGAAACCTCAGCAAGTCCTCTTCAACTTTTTTGTTTTGAGTTTTCTGAGATTCGTAGTATTTCTGCTCCAAAATAACTATTAAACAAAACTTGTCTGCCCAGAGATGTGTTGTGTCTATCAGCCTGTTCGATTTGCTATAGAATGGCCATTACTCGTTGGAGTTTTGTGAACCTTATATCTATAAAAATATCAGTAAGTCTACTTTAACTTTATAATTTTGAGTTTTCGAAGATTTGTCATTTTTCAGTCTCAAAATGGTCAATATACAAAACTAGGGTATGCTGAAAAATGTTGTTTATAGAATTACAGATCAGTCCATTATCCAAAATTTTGAAGCCATTTTTATGCGTATTTGGGCTAAGTACAAAACTAAAACTCCCATTATTTTTGCAAAAACTTTGACATGGATTTGTTTTGGATTTTTCTCGGCATGGGAAAAGCCTGAAATGAGTTTATTTTGAAATGAGTTTATTTTGAAAATAAGTACTACAAGGAAAATAACTTATTCCTTGTAGTACAAACTTTAATAAGTTAAGAATCAATATATTGGAAAATTCCCTACACAGCCCTCAGGAAAATCTCAAATTATTCCAAAAGTTTTATGGATCATATGAAGTCATCGCCAAACTTGGTATGGTTGCTTGTAAGCTTAAGTTACTCCCTCACTCTCTCGTACACCAACTGTTTCACGCCTCAAGCCGGAGGAGGAAGGTCCACACCATGATCACTGGCTTCCCATTGCCTAAGAGGAAGAGCAAATCTTGATGGAGCCTGTGACTATTGTTAGCAATGCATAATGTTCTTGAAAACATTTACAGAAAGAGAAATTTCAATGTAACGCAATAGCGATAACGACGTGGCGTAATCAACAGATAAGATAAGAAGATAATGAAAGATTTAGTCCTATTATCCGAGAATCGCCGCATCTCCTTAAATCCCATCTATCAAACTTTTTTTAACGTTGATAACTATTGCAACAGATTTTCTTAATCCATGTGAGACACATGCAGCAAATTTTTACAGACTGTCCCATGTGTAAGACACAGCATAAAGTCATATATTTATCATTGCACTTCTTTTTTGGTCATCAATTTCGTCCCAATGCCCCAAATAATTTAGTTAGGAATATAAAAACAGAAAACATTTTACATGGTTTAGTTAAATAAGAAGAGGTCTTTTGGAATCCGTGTCCACCAACTCTTTCGCTATCGGTTAAAGAAAAAGTGACTCTTTCCTTTAAAAAATTATATCCAGACAACTTTGACACCTCATACACTACGACCACT
The DNA here is from genome assembly GCA_033065855.1 of Escallonia rubra. NCBI lineage: Eukaryota > Viridiplantae > Streptophyta > Magnoliopsida > Escalloniales > Escalloniaceae > Escallonia > Escallonia rubra. The sequence goes on from JAVXUO010003162.1 coordinate 81,932, forward strand.
CAACTGAGCTCGTGAAACATGTTTTCAGATCCCCATTGCTCATGTTTACTCACATACGTTCTGCCATACGTACATCAATTTCTTATTGGATCAATTTCTTATTGCAGTACCTTCTCAATAGAAAAAAAAGTGGTCACTGAATATGGCTGGTAGCCTTTTTCATTAAAGTTTTAGAGACATTTCCATTACAGGTTCTTGGGAAATGATCCTCCTCAGTGCTTTAGCAACGGAAAGCGTCTCGTCGGTGTTAAATTTTTTAGCAATGCTTTTTTGTTCTTAAAATACATTTGGCGCCGCTTGTATGTTACCGCAGTTCTGCAATGTACAAGAGGATCCAGATTCTTAAATTCTTTTAGAATATGAAGCTGCAAGCATACATCGAGAGTACTTCGCTGAATGGTGGGAGTTGTGTACTTGTAGTTGATGGATAAACTGTGACCAAATAAAGTGTACAATTTCGACAAATATCAAGCAAGACTTTGGCCCTTCGGATACACAGAGAGTTCATTCTATGGGGATCTATATAATTTGCCCTTTAAAAATCCAGATAAAAGGGACAACAAGCAATCTTTTGCAATTTTGCTTCAAACGAGCATAATCGTCTTGTGAATTCCTGCAATAAGTTAACCCAAAAATCAAAATTTTGAAAACTTGGTTTTCAACACCAGATGACGGTCAAAATGCCTGTTGACCTGACGTTCGTTAGATTTTCAGGGGCAAATGCATCTTTTTGCCTATTAATTCTTTTTCCATATGAACATGTCAAAATCCCTAATTCACATCTTCCCCAAACCCATCCCATGACCTGTAACATAACACTCTTGATCCCATCGATCCCCAAATGGTCTTTCCCTCCAACAGCCCCATCTTCTCTCTTGCAAGCCGTCGCCATGGATTCTGACTTCGTGGTTATTGCTCTCTTCTGCTCGCTCATCTGCGCCATCGTGGTGGCTCCCTCGGCAACATTAAAACCCAGAGTTGTAGGCTAGAGCTCTGGTGGTGGTGGCAGCACATATTCGGACAGGAAAACAGAGGCTGTGTGGCATTCACCCGGACAAAATGATGGTGATGATGTTTAATAAGTTCTACCACTGGCGATGTGTGAAGTGGTTGTGGTGCGACCGTTGTAGTCTCTTTGCAAACGTCGAGCAGTAGTGGTGGTGATGCGTCGACTGTCACTATTGCCAGTCGCGGTGGTGATGACACCGATTGGCGCTACGTTAATCGTCGTGGTTGTTCCAATCAAAAGTACTTCTTAATTTGGTTGTTGGAATTACAGAAAAATTGGTATTGGGTTGTTCACCGGCGGTGGTGGGTCAACTGGTGATTGTGAATCTGGCGGCACCACTCCTGTCTATACTCCTTTTTTTGTGGCACCGCGGTGGTGAAACTCTACGGCAAACTTTCCATGAGAATCCCATGGTAGTGGGCCCATGGGCATTTTCTACGGTGATGACATTGAACACCGGTGGGGCTCTGTGGTGGCTAACCTTGATTGCTACTGTAGCATCAATGGCTGCCTGGTTGCTATGTGCACATGATCATCTTTACTGGCAGTTAAGCTTTTACAGAGAAAATACCATTATGCCCCTGAAAAACTAACAGACGTCTGGTCAACAGGCATTTTGACCGTCATCTGGTGTTGAAAACCAAGATTTTCAAAATTTTGGTACTGGGTGCCAAAATTAGAACCATGAGGTGCTGGGTGCAATTGATCCCTAAGTATAGGGTGTAGCGTAAAATTAACCCTGATTGGTGATGATTTTCTTCCTTCTTTCTCCTTTTATTCTTGCTTCCTTGTAACTATTCATTTTAATCCTTTCATAAAAGAAACTGTCCATCTCTATCTTCTAGATCCACTACTGTCAATCGTTTATTACCTATCGACAACTGTACAAACTCCAATTCAGTTTCTCTAACATAAGTTCTCCACGTGCTGCAAAAACTTGTATTACAGGCTCCACGTTCCATGAATGTTTGAATTGCCGTAAACTGCCATTACCTCATTTAATGACGTTATTACTGTTGGTCACTATTTAACTGTCCTTAATCCGATCAGCATTTGTCTCAAAGCCTCTTAAGCTGACGATGAGCAAGCATTAAGCCATTGAAAAAAGCAAGATTGAGGTGCTCGGTGAAGTAATGTTAGTCTGTAATAACCCTCAGGACTGATAAAGAAAGAAAAGTTATCCAACTATCCACTTCAACTACCGGAAACAAACTCCCTGTTATAAAATACAAAGATCCATCTCGACTCCTCTATCCCATTGTCAAACACAAAAATCCAACTATCCTACCATACAATTACAAATATTGTTTTCTTCTCTTCTTTATCAATTTCAATTATTGACATAAAAAAGTTTATGCTGATTAGTAAGTAGCTAGAAGTTGCCAAACATATTTTTTAACACAAAAGCTAAAGCTCTCTCTTTGTCATATAAAAGTTACAAAATGGGACGAATATAATTGCTTAATGACCAACTATACCTCAAAAACACTTAACAGGGCCCAAGTTCATTGTTTAAACAAAGAACAAATGTAGATTCCTTTCACCAGGTTTATTTAGTCGATTTAGGTATAAGAAACGGTAGTGTTTTAAATACACGGAACAAACATGACGTCTGATATTACTAAAACCATGTTATCTCCCCATTCAATACCCCCTTTTCTCTCATCGGCAACTTTTGGCACAACACAACGGATAGAGATGCATTTAAACGATGCGTTTGTATATACATATGTCTATATGTATATACTAGCTAAAACCCCGTGCTATGCACGGGTTAATATATAAGTCAGTCGGTTCCTAAGGTGACAATTTGATAGGGTTCAAAATTTTAAGGTGAAAGACTACAACCTCGACAATGTATCTGGCTAAAATCCGAGCTATGCACTCGATAATCAAATTTTGCAAAGACTATTTATTTAGAGGGTTTGGGTGTAAATGACAGCACGACGATTATTTCTTTCTGAATAAGACTAACTTTCATTTAATTTAACTAAACTAACACTCATTGGTTGATGTAAGATGCATCAGTGACGCTTTTCCACCTTTAGGTGGCAATCAAGTGTTAATCTAGCCTTATCCTTTCTGTGTCGAGACTTCTTATCTCACATGGGATGAGAAGTTCAAGTGAATCTTGCAACACATTGATCTTATCCCTCGAAGCCATTCGCTCCAGTCTTCTTATTTTGATTTCCTTAAAAAAAGGTAACCATCCATTAACCGTTCATAATCGTTGCTATCGATTTTTCCTCATCAACAGCTATATCAGTCCTGGTGAAGTGTTCTGACACGAGTTGTCCACGTGTCTCTCATACCAACATTACGGTCCCACATTCCACGGGTTCCTGAACCGTCATAAAACTGCCTCCATCATTATCTGATCATGTCGTAAGCCACCATTACATTAGCATTAATGATGCATTAACCTTAACTGCCCAACATTTACCCTTCTGTCTTCCCCGCACAGGTGTCCATCATCAAGTGGTCACAACTAAATTAATTTTAACACTCCAACATTGCGCCCCCTTGACTTGTGTAAACTTTGTTTGTACAACTAAATTCAATTTCTTTTCTAAGTCCTTGGAAGTTACCTACCATTGCTCTACCACTCGCCGATACACCGAATAGAAATATGACACTAGCATCCCATTTAAACCAAAACCCTTTTGTTAATCTTATTTCATCCTCATTCATCTCCTCACCCTTATCTTTACTTCTTCTTCCTTGCATGCCAGTGATTTTTCTAAGTGTACTTCGATTGATCAACCATGGGAAAGAAGAAATCGATCACCAAAGGTGACGCAGGAACCAGTGTTTTATTTTTCAGCCCATCCTCGATGGGCAATAGGGATACTTAGAGACCATGTTACTACCATAGATCCCGCATTTTGATTAGAGCTAAAAATAGCTTTGAAAATCTTTAATAACTACATCCTAGGTCCTTTGTTTAGAATTGGGACTGCCTTCCTGTCTGGGTATCCCATAGATGACTCGGAGACCTACCGATTCAGTCGTGGCCCACTATCCTTGATTCTGATTGAGGTACTTGGATAGATCAACTATCAGCTGTCTATTCAGACTAATGAAAAACTCAAGGTAATTTTTTAGCTAATCCATATGTAACACCCCGGAATTTCTGGAGCATTAACCGATCATTCCCTCGGATCCTCAATTGTCCAATTTATTCATTTCCAATAATGATAACCCAACAACATCCATGTCAGAGCACTACAATCCATCAACTGTCTTAACGAACCGTCCCAAAACAATAGTAAACTACTTAAATTATTAAATTACACAACGGTTCCCTAACAAGGATCAAATAAACAATAAAGAAAAAACATAAACTACTTTGAAATTCAAGCTCGCCCGTCCCGAAATTTTACTGACGGTTATTTCCTGTAGAAGGGAATAGAAAAAGGGAGTGAGCTTTCGAGAGCTCAGTAAGGTCGCTCAACATTCAGTAGGGATTACAAACGAATTGGTCAGAAAATTATATCAATGACAATATAGAAACAATGTTCTCAAATTTCTCAGTTAAAGATTCAATGAATACACTTTCGATTTCACTGAAACGTTACATATGATATTGGACATGAGCAGTGTTGTAAAAAGCGCGCCTAGGCGCAAGGCGCGCTAAGGCTCACTACTCGCGCCTCGCCTAGGCCTAGGCTCAGCACGTTCAAGAAGGCGCGCGCCTGGTGCACCCAGGCGCAAGGCGCGTAGCGGCACGGGAGGCGCACATCTAGGCGCATTAACCATAGCTGGATGTGCCATCATCTCTTTACCTGGACCGTGGATTTTCTTTAATATTTTACAAACATTTCAATTTTACAAGTCTAAGACACTAACACAGTAAAGCCTAAATTTCAACATCCAAATCTGTTTCACAAATCACAATTCACAACACGTCGCCGCCGAAATCCTGTTGCTCCGGCCGGTGCTCCAGCCGACACTTCAGCTGTTTCTCTTCGCCTTGCTGCTTGACTGCTCCACCGAAGCAGCTTCTCACCTGCCGCATCGCCTTTCCCGTTGCCGTCGAAAGCCCGTCGCTCCGGCTGCTGCTCCAGCCGACACTGCAGCTGTTTCTCTTCGCCTTGCTGCTTGGCTACTCCACCGAATCAGCTTCTCACCTGCACCAGTGCTCCTGCTGGTTCGTTACTCTCTTCCCTCCTATTTCATATGTTCTGCTACTACAGTGCTGCTACGGTGCTAGCTCAATTTCTTCTCCTAATTTCTGTTTGGTTTAGGCTGCCGCTGTTTAGCTTTAGTAATTGCTCATTGCTCAATGTTACCAGCTGTTTAGCTATTTAGCTCAATGATTTAGGCTGTGCAAATTTATATGTTGAGACTTGAGAGACATGTTGAGAGACATGTCACTAGATCAGAGTTTCTATGCTCCAGAATAACCAAGCATGCTTCTCTTAAAGCTCTTGCTGTATATGATTCCTTTACTCCTCCTGTTCGATAGAATTGTGGATGTATGCTTACTTCTTTTTTCTTTGGCCAATTAAACCAGTGGATTCAATCAACACTTCAGTTGGAGAAGCTGCAACAATGAAAGATCATTTAAAATGTACACAACAGGACCACCTATAGAAAGGAAGCTTCTACAATGAAAGATCACTTAAAAATGTAGCTAACTTCAGCTTGCACATCTTGTTTAGAGTGTTTTACTTGATTGGCTGTTGCTTGCACTTAAACCGCGGTTTTTGGCTTGTGCCTTATCCACTCATTGGTGATATTGGTTATGTTTTTATGCTTATTTTTCACGTCATTAGTTTTTGTATTATTTTAAGGTTTTTAAGCTTATTTTAGTATCATCATATAATTCAATCACATGAATATACATGTTGGAAGCTTGTTATATTATGAGGTTATGATATTTATAACTTTTTCTATTGTTTGGAAGTTTATTAATTACCATGTTTTGAAATTTTTTTTTACTTAATTTTATTGTTTTAATGCACTGTTATTTATTTATTTTAATATTGCGTCTTGCTTCAAAAAAGCGCGCGTCTCCGCCTTGCGCCTAGGCTCCAAGGACCTTTTGTGCCTTAGGTGCGCCTGTACCTTTAATAACACTGGACATGAGTATATTGCAAAGTCACACAAACAGTGCTCAATAGCAATATGGTTACATATGCATATGAACACTAGCTAGACATTTAAGGTACTAGCATTTCCCGACAATAACAGACCATCCTTATATCACCCTCGATACAGACCATCCTTATAACCTCAATACACTATCGCATGCCAATATGCAGAATATAAGAAGCGATATTACAATGAATAAATCGACACTCAAAGAGAAATAAGTACTGAGCATCGAATGAGATTTTCAATGAACGTGTCAACCTCAAACAAAGGTTCGGATGAAAATCCAAAGAAATAACGATAGCAAATCAGAATAACATATGAATCAAATAGAGGAGTTATGTTCGGATGAAAATCTCTTACCTCAATCTAAGCGCTGAAGCTAAAAACGCTCTCGACCAAATTCCTCGAGATTAACCTAGGTTGGCGCAGTCATTTATCAGAATACTTATTCATAGTACTTACATTAAAATCTAAATATAATTATCTATAGCGTACCCATTTCTCTACCCAGACATGATGAAACTCGGAACGGTTTTTCGACACTGCCAACCTACCCCGAAATTGGTCACTTTCCGAGACTCATAAATATCCCAGTTCTAATAGTTCATTAAACATTATTTATATCATAATGTAGCATAGGGATAAAATATAATTTTTGAATATTTTTGATTATTTTCGAATTAAAAATTATTTTCCTTAAATACACTAAAACCAATAAATTGCCATAATTTCTTCTAGTTGGAAATAAAGGCTCATAATATTTTTAACAGCTTTAGAAGACTTATAAAAATTATTGAAATGGAAATCAAAAATAAAAAAGGCATTAAAATATTTTAAACATTTTCATTTTGTTAAATTCAATGCGGTAGAGAAATTATAGCAAATGAACTCTAAAAATCACCAAATTTATACTGAGTCTTTATTATACTATAAAGATATTACTATAAATTTTCCTAGAAAATGTTCAAGGTTTAAAGGCTCCAAAAGAATTTTACAATTCTAAGCTTACAGAAAATATTAAAAATGCATATGATCTCAGAAAATTATGAACGTTTACCAGTAATTCTAGCATAGTCTCAGGTACTATAACATAAATTTTCACTTTCTAATATTCATTATACACTATCCAAAGTGCGTAATGAGCCTAACATTATCCGTGTACGCACACATGAGTACACAGCTCACTAACACACGCACCCAGCACACACATGCACTCAATGGCTACCCGGTTACTCTCTCATTCCCATACAAACACATATCCCTCACAGAAACTCTCATGCACACACACTATGTACACAGCACTACACACACACTCATGCACACATACACACTCTTATATGCACATATATACTCTCACCTCACTACACTACACACACCAGCACCCATCTCCTCTTCCACTTGCACAGGTTCACAAAGATAACCACTGATATAGCTCAAATATAACTCCCAATAATTGGGGAATACCCGGCAATCCCAGTCAAACTGGGAGATCAATTATTATCTTATTAAGGATTGTGACGTGATCCTCGAGGATCCTAACGCGATCCTAGCACATCTGGCCCACAGCCCAGTCCTACTAGGACTCTCCTCCTACAGCTATATAAAGGGGTCTACCCCTCCAGGTATCAGGGGGATTACACAGATACACATTGTGTCTTTGATGCTTTTTCAGAGTTATTATCCTGTAGCTGCGATCTGACTCAAGCATCAGCGAGTTCTCCCCCCGTAACCCAACCCTGCGGTCACTCTTTTTCTGTCTTGCAGGTTGATATAGCTAAAAATATCCTTCCAATCTACGGACGACACGTGGCGGTCATGACACGTAACCCGTATTGACTCACTACTGATATGGCACTTACCATATCAGTCATCAGACAGAATCCTAAAAAGACTCTGACTCTATCAGCTCAGATTGACATAAGGATCTTCTAAGATCCTAATTGGATTCTGATTAGAGTTGGTCAAAGCCCAGTCTTACTAGGATTCCTCCTTCTACCACTATATAAAGGGGTCATGCCCCTCAGGTAAACCTAAGCTCACACATATACACATTGTGTCTTTATTGCTTCTCAGAGTTCTACATCGTTAGCCCTCTCTGACTTAAGCATCAGAGCGTTCCCCCGTTAGAACCCCACCCGGCGGTCACTCCGTGTTCTCTTTTGCAGGCCTGATTTCTGGTGCTGTTCCCGATCCAGTTTTTAGCTGCAACAGATTGGCGCCATCCGTGGGACCCCTACAGGGAACATGGCTAACCACTCTTCTTCCGATGACTCTTCACAGAATCATCATGCGCGAACTAACGACTCTCATCGACCAGGTCATTCTCATGATCAGCGCTCGACCCCTCTGCGTCGTCGTCGCACCAGTTCTTCCGAAGATAATTACGTCAACGTAACATCTGCTACTCCCGAATCAGAAACTAGACCTCGGAGAAACAAATCTCCAACGTCTACTCTGAAAAACGGTGACCTTCGCCATCGCCTGAACCGTCAGCTATTCAAAACACCACATGATAACCTTACCAAGGAAATCCACGAACTGAAGGATGTTGTAAACACTCTTCAACAAAAGCTTGACAGGGTGGCGGCTCCACAGTCCACTCACCATTCCCATCTTGATCCTAGCGACCTTCGTCTTCGTCTCACCTCCAGATCAAGCTACGGCCGCAAGTATCAATCAACGGCCGATCCAACTTATGATCCCAGAGTTAAGAGCGGAAGTCACATGACCAGAAGCGGATCATGTTATCGACGGGATCCATTAGTCGAAGGCAGTAACAACTCATCTCCCCGGCGAGTCGCGAAAGCTGAAACGCCTCGAAAATCTGTCCACAGGAAGACGAGACCTGAGGTTCGCTCCCAAGAGCGAACCTCCTTGAAGATAGTACCGAGCTGTCGTTCTCCAGATCTATCTCTCCCAAGGTAAGAGTCTGGATATCCGTTATCCGAAACTATTGAGAAAGCAAAGCTACCGCCCAACTTCCGAATGCCTCAGTGCGACCATTATGACGGGACGGGAGATCCTGGACAACATGTTTATCAATTTGAAACCAACATGTTACTCCTCCAAGTTTCGGATGCTGTCATGTGTAGAGCCTTCCCCACTACTCTCAGAAAAGCTGCACATGCGTGGTTCAAATCTCTCAAACCAAGATCAATCTTTTCTTTCAGCCAATTGTCGGATCTCTTTCAAAAGCATTTTGTAAGTAGTCGCTCCCGAAGAAAGAATTCGGCGAGCCTGCTTAACATTGTGCAGGAGAAAAACGAATCTTTGGCTTGTTTCCTTGGACGATTCAACGCAGCGACTTTGGAGGTTGACAATCTAGACGAGTCTGTGAAATACACTGCCTTTCTCCGCGCTCTCCGTCCGACATCCAAGTTTGCCTTCTCTGTGAACAAAAGTCCACCAGGCAATATGAGAGCCCTACTTGAGAAGGCAAACAAATATATTCAAGCTGAAGAATACCTGGAGACACACAGAGGGCGACATGGAGAAGAAAAGGAAAACACGAAGAAATGATCTCGAGAAATAACTCCCCAAGGGGGAAAGTCAGTAAAACGATCTAAACCGGACGAACGACGTCCCAAAGACTCGTTTGCTCCGAAAGATCTGACACCCTTTAACGCCAAGCCATCTCAGATTCTCCACGAGATCAAGGACAATCAAGCTCTCCAGTGGCCAGATAAGATGAGATCCCGGCCAAATAAGAGGAACAAAGATTTATGGTGTCACTTCCACAAAGATCATGGCCATGCAACTGATAACTGCGGGTCGCTTAAAACAGCAATTGAGGCCCTTATCAAGCGTGGTCAGTTGAGAAAGTTCGTAGCTCCAAGGGAAGGACGACAACAGACACCTCCGGCCGTGGAAGAGAGAGGAGATCGAGAAGGGAATGCAGGTATAATCAACACTATATCTGGGGGATTGGCCGCAGGAGGATAATCCGGACAAGCTCGAAAAGCATACGCCAGAGAAGTATGCATAACGAGTCAACCCCCAAGTAAAAAGCAGAAGGCAATACCCGCAGCAACGATCACCTTCTGTGATGAAGTTTCCCAGATCGTAAAAACTCCTCATGATGATCCGTTAGTCATCACCATAAAGGCTGGGAACTTCGACATGAAACGCGTCCTGATCGATAACGGAAGTTCTGCGGAAGTCTTATTTTACGATGCATTCAAGAAGATGAACATTCCAACGGACCGTCTCCGAAAGATGGATACACCGTTGTATGGATTCTCCAATCATCCAGTTGCAGTCGAAGGTATTATCGCGCTCCCGGTTGCGATTGGCACACCTCCAACACAAGCCAACTTCATGCTTGATTTTGTGGTGGTAAAGGTCCCCTCAGCATACAACGCAATATTGGGACGACCAGCGCTCAATCAGTTTCAGGCTGTAGTGTCAACTTATCACCTCAAAATGAAATTCCCCACAGAGCACGGGATTAGAGAGGTGAAAGGCGACCAAACTACAGCTCGCCAGTGCTACGTAACTTCATGCCGATCAAAAAGCAAGGAAGCACTCATTATAGACGACCTCCGGGAAGATACAAGGATACAAAGGGGAGAACCAGTTAAAAACCTTATCAGCATTGAAGTATATCCCGGGGAAGAAAGCAAGACGGTTCGGATAGGATCAAATCTTAAGGAAGACACCAAACTTGAGCTGGTGAACCTATTAAGAACCTATGCGGATATTTTTGCATGGACAGCCGCAGACATGCCTGGAATTGATCCTGAAGTCATTACCCATAGGCTGAATGTTGATCCATCCAAAAAACCTGTCAAGCAGAAGAAAAGGACTTTTGCACCAGAGAGACAGGAGAAGATTGAAGAAGAAGTAGATAAACTCCTAACGGCTAACTTCATTGAAGAGGTCCACTACCCAGAATGGATCGCCAATGTAGTCATGGTTCCTAAATCAGGCGACAGATGGCGGATATGTATCGATTACACGGATCTCAACAAAGCATGCCCGAAGGACAGCTACCCACTCCCAAGAATAGATCTTCTTATCGACTCTACGTCGGGCCATGAACTGCTTAGTTTCATGGATGCATATTCTGGTTATAACCAGATTATGATGCACAAAGACGACGTCTCCAAAACTTCGTTCATCACAGAGAGAGGGTTATACTGCTACAAAGTGATGCCCTTTGGACTCAAGAATGCCGGAGCAACGTACCAGCGTCTGGTGAACATGATATTTCGAGACTTGATTGGGAAGAACATGGAAGTTTATGTCGACGATATGCTCGTCAAAAGCATAAAGTCTGAATTCCATGCCAAAGACTTGAAAGAAACTTTTGACATCCTTCGAAAGTATAGAATGAAGCTAAATCCACTCAAGTGCGCTTTCGGAGTCGCATCAGGAAAGTTTTTGGGATTTATAGTTTCTCAACGAGGGATCGAAGCGAACCCAGAGAAGATCAAAGCTATCCAAAGCATGATGTCCCCAAAAACAGTCAAGCAAGTACAAGAGTTGACGGGAAGGGTTGCAGCCTTGGGAAGGTTCATGGCCCGATCAGCTGAACGGTGCTTGCCATTCTTCAAAGCCATCAGAAAAGCAAAAAGTTTCACTTGGACAGATGACTGCCAGGAGTCGTTTGAAGAACTCAAGACTTATTTAAGTTCTCCACCCCTACTTTCAAAACCACTTTCAGGTGAAGACTTATTCCTATACCTCTCAGTCACAGACGTCGCAGTCAGTACTGTTTTAATTAAAGAAGAAGATGGAGTTCAGAAACCCATCTACTACATTAGCAAAGTCTTGCAAGATGTAGAGACCAGATACCCAAAGATCGACAAGATCGCACTAGCCCTTATCATATCGGCCAGGCGTCTTCGACCATACTTCCAGTCTCATACTATTATTGTACTGACGGACCAACCACTTAGAAAAGTTTTGCTGAGCCCAGAGGCTTCAGGCAGACTAGTGAATTGGTCCGTAGAGTTGGGGGAATTCGACATCCAATACAAGCCTCGCACGGCAATCAAAGCTCAAGCCTTGGCAGACTTCATTGTAGAGTGTACACTGCCTGAAGACCCTCCTCAATTAGTAATTTCAGTGGTTTCGGAGCCCTGGAATCTTTATGTAGACGGTTCTTCAGCTATTGGCAGTAGCGGAGCGGGGATTATTCTTATAAGTCCAGAAGGATTTACCATCGAATACGCACTTCGCTTCGGCTTTCAAGCCTCGAATAACGAAGCAGAGTATAAGGCCCTTCTTGCGGGGATAAGGTTAGCACATGCCTTAAAAGTGAACTCCTTATCAGTTCATAGTGATTCACAACTGGTGGTCAATCACGTCCTGGGAGATTATGAAGTCAGAGATGATAGAATGGCTCAATATCTCGACTTAGTTAAAACTTCAGCGGTGAAGTTTCAAAATTTCACCATCCGCCAGATTCCCCGGGACCAGAATACTCAGGCAGATGCATTATCAAGGCTCGCCTCCATTGAAGAAATTGATGTCCGACGACCGATATACCTTGAGTTCCTTAAGGACCGCAGTATTACTTCACAAGCTAATGTTGAAGTAATAGATCAAAAACCTTGTTGGATGGACACGATCATCACATACCTATCCACGGGCGAATTACCAAATACAAGACACGAAGCCAGAAATCTTCGTGTCAAAGCTGCACGGTATGCTTTAGTAGAAGGGACTTTATACAAAAAATCGTTCAGCCTTCCTTACCTCAGATGTCTACGTCCATCAGAATCCCTTTATGCATTACAAGAAGTTCATGAAGGGATATGCGGCCAACATCTTGGAGGGAGAACATTGGCACAGAAAATCCTAAGGCAAGGATACTACTGGCCTACGATGCAGAAAGACGCGATTGACTTTACTCGAAGATGCGATAGATGTCAGAAATTCGCGCCAGTTTCCCATACACCGGTGGTTCCTTTAACCTCAATTGTTTCTCCAATTCCCTTTGTTGTTTGGGGAATGGATCTTTTGGGACCTTTTCCCATGGCGACTGGACAACGACGATTCGTAATCGTGACAATAGACTACTTCACCAAATGGACTGAAGCAGAATCTTTGGCTACCATTACTTCAGCCAAGTGTGAAGAGTTCTTCTGGAAAAATGTCGTCTGCCGCTTCGGAATACCAAGGGCCTTGATCGTTGATAACGGAAAGCAATTTGACAACAACAACTTTCGAACCTTTTGTACGAATCTATCGATCGATTTGAGATTCACTTCTGTAGCTCATCCACAATCCAACGGACAGACCGAAAACATGAATCGAAGCATCCTACAAGGATTGAAGAAGAAGCTAGATGAAGCTAAAGGCGCATGGGTGGACGAACTCCCCAAAGTATTGTGGGCTTATCGAACAACTCCACATTCAGTCACAGGGGAAACACCTTTCTTACTCTGCTACGGAACGGAAGCAATGTTGCCAGTCGAAATTGGAGTTCCAACAATACGGGCCTTACACTTCAACAAATTAAACAACGAAGATGGACTCCGAGCAAATCTTGATTTGGTAGATGAAGCTCGAACTCAAGCCCATGCACGATCTGTCGTCATAAAACAACGAATGGCACGATATTACAATCAAAGAGTCCGATCCAAACAGTTCAACGAAGGAGATTTGGTCCTTCGCAAACTAGAAGTTTCCGATCCAAAGGCAGCGACGGGAAAGTTATCTCCAAACTGGGAAGGACCCTACCGTGTTATAAAGGTGCTCAAACCGGGTGCCTACGCACTAGGGAAACTTTCTGGAGAACCCATCCCTCGTACTTGGAATGCTGAGAACTTGCGTAGATATTACCAGTAGTGTCTCGGCACAAGCCAAAACACTTCCTTTTTTGGGGGATAAGGGGCACAGACCTTATCAGAACTCCAACATCTTAAAAATAATCTTTAGCAGATTGTTTCGAATAAATGGGTTGTTAAGCAATCCAATGTAAACTTTATTTCTACTCTATTAATAAAGTTATTCTTTCTCAGTATTGTTGAAGTACAAGCACAGCCAAAACATTCTGTCCGAACAGAGTGACGGCCGAACACTCTGCCTGAACAGAGTGACAAGCACAGCCAAGACATTCTGTCCGAACAGAATGACGGCCGAACACTCTGCCCGAACAGAGTGACAAGCACAGCCAAAACATTCTGTCCGAACAGAATGACGGCCGAACACTCTGCCCGAACAGAGTGACAAGCACAGCCAAAACATTCTGTCCGAACAGAATGACGCACTACCAAAAAAAGGGGTTTCGGCGACGCTTAATTTCCGACGCTTAAAGAAATGTCATAAATTAGTTATAATTTGCGACACTTCTTTCGTAACGTCGGATAATTTACGACACAAGTACTAACGTGCCACAAAGTTTTTGACATTTTAATACATGCCACTTTGTAAGTGTCGCTTTACTCATTCGCGACACTAAATAAACGTCATTTACTAACATGTCGCTTAATAGCGACGCTTAAAGTAAAATGTTGTAAATCTTAGACGCTAAACGACGCCGTTTTACTATTTCTATCGTTTCATCTTTACATGAAAAACGTCGAGAACCAAAAAAATTCAGTGGGAAACTGGCGCGCCAAACTTTTTGTCCTGTTCATCTTCTCCAAACTCTGTCCCCAAATCGCCTTCCTCTCTCTCTCTCCCCAAATCGCCCCTCTCTCTCTCTCCCCTTCTCGCTGTTGATCACCTTTCCTCCCCCAAAATGAGCCTAAAATTTTTGTAACAGATTCTGGCCTCCGATGGTCTCTTCTTGGCTGTTGAAGACCGCCTCCGCCCAAATCCCATTTTTTTCCCTAATCGCGCGATCTTGCCGCTTTCTCTCTGTCTCTCTCGCAAGTACATATTTCTTGGTCTCAATTCGTTGTAGATGCTTGGACGGTGACAGGTATGTGAAGGTTCACCACCGTCTCTTCATTTTCGTTATAGCAATTTTTGATGTCTTGCGTTCATTGCGTTTAATATCTTGCCAGCATGTATTGTGTACCTAATCTTACTTGATGTGATCTTTTGTGTTCCTTAATTCGTGCCTCATGTTGCTGGTTTTGTGCGTGATATATTATATGTGATATTGTGGCATTCAATTTCGGGAAATTTCATGTCAACAATATGGACTATCGTGGAAAGAATGAAATCAGTTGTTCTTGATTGACACGTTGTTGTAGGATGTAAGTGTTTTGATGCTTCAGTGGTGTGGTGCAGGGCTTTCTTTGAATTCTATTGCATCTTTGCCAAAATTAAAAGAAAGGAAATCATATATTCAGGCATGCTAATGTTGTCACAAATTATGGAATAAATGTGCGAAGAGGTTAGGATGTCAATTATTTTTTAATTCTTGTCGGTTGTTTAGTCTAGATGAAGAGATGTTAGTTGGGGTTTCTCTGCTCTTGGTATTCTCAGTTTGTAGAATATTGAACAACCATCAATTTAGTAGTTTAAATTACAAAATGCATCGGTCGACACATTTACGTCATGATTTAGTCGACATATTGTAGCAATTTAATAGTTTGGCTGATTAGTAATGGGGTGAACTTAAGGACTGTCCAAAGCAGTTAATAGCAATCCCTGTTCCCCCACCTTGGCTGAACCCAAAGATGAAATGACCTTTCTTTTGGAGCTGATGTTCTCTTTCCGGTAGAAGTCATAGGTAGTGGAAATGCATACTGAAATCAGCATCGTTTATGACAATTAAGGCAGTGTTATGCCAATGCCATGGGCTGAATAGCTTTTTGATGCAACTCACAACAAAACAAGATTTTGTGTTCTCTACTTTGATCTTAGTCTTTTCCTCTGTTCTGTCCTTCAAGTTCCAGCTAGAATCAGCTCTCGCGTCACTGAAACTTGCATTCAAGTCTTCGATCACATCGAGCTTCCTCCCAATTCTCGGGAATTGATTTACCTGTAATCAAAACTGAATAATTCTCTTTCTTTTTCCCCTGCAAATTGACATGATTAAAAGTTTAAAGTAGCATATATACTACATTAGTTTTAACTTAGCCGGCCTCACTTAATGTATAATCGTCTAGCCGGCCTCAACTTAATGTATAATCGTCTTGACTATTGTTCACCAGTGAGTTCTAGTTTTAATGATAGTTCCCCCATCCTTCACGCGGTACCACATATTTTCTACCATATTTATAATTAAAGGTACTTATCGTTAAAAGGTTTTGTCGCCATTACTATAGTTTATAATGTCATCTTTCATTAATGATGGATAAGTCGCAACGAATTTATAAAACAGAAGATTAAGAGTCCTTCCTCCCAATTAGCTTATATATGTTTTGGTGCTCATTTAATACCCAAGTAGATAGGGACCTTATGCAGGGCCGCTTGTGACCATGGAACCCCTGGATATTTGGATTTTTATTTTAATTTGTGTGATGTTTTTCTTGTATTCATATATATTACATGAATCTAAACTTCTTTTAATTTTTTACATGCAAACTTATTGCAGTAGAAACGTTGCTATTGTATTCATATATATTACATGAATCTAAACAACACTTGTTGTCTTGATGTCGTACGGCTGTGTGGGTATGTGTGCGTGTGGCTGTGGCTATTGTGCGGCAGAACGATGTGTGTGCGTGGCTGTGTGGTGGTGGTGTGTGCGCGCTGTTTGTGCAGATTTGTGTGTGTTTTCGTGGTGTGGCTATGAGGTGCGTATGGGTGAGCGGCTGTGTGGGCTGTAGGGGGGTGTGTATGCATTTTTGCTGGTGCGGCTATGTGTTTTGTGCGCATGATATAACTTCTATTTGGTTAAAATGTGAGTGTCTAATATAAGCAATGGAAGAAATAGGGTGGTGAGAATGTTTCTTCCAACAAAAAGAATGTGCGCATCAAAGGACTGTACCTTATTAGACAAAAAAGGACAGACTACACTGCATATGGCTGTAAAAGGGTTAGCTGTGAGGTGGTAAAATTACTGCTGAAGGGATGATGCAGCTATTGTGATGCTGCCAGACAAGTTTGGCAACACAGCATTGCATATAGCCACCAGCAAGAAGCGAGCTGAGGTAATATTTGGGTGCTAACTTATGTCCTTGAACCTCAATCTATTCCGACTTAAGAAGATATTGCAAAATTTGTGTGTCAGCAATAAAGTTTCAAACCGTCACTTCTATGATGAGCTTACCGAAGTTACGCCTAATCACCTATGCATAGGAGAATATATGTGTACTGACAGAAATATGGCGTGATACTTAAGAATATATGTAGTTGCTGTGTTCGTTAGTATACGGACACACGTTTTGTTTATTGGCATAAGCTTTAGACATAAATAAAAGTTCTTAATTCACCTTAAGTACTTAGAGGGAGGGCGTCCACATGCTCTGATGCTTCTCCGTGTCTTGTTAAATGCAAGGGGATGGATCTAAGTCCTTTTAAGTTTCCAAACTTTGTGCAGAACGCTAAAAGATTTTTCTAGAAACATATACGTGTAAACCACTAAATAAGCATCTTCTGCAACAACCTCCAATGAAACTTAGAATTGGTGCTTATGCATGATTCTAATAGGCGTAATTGCGTATTGTTTCAGCTCTGTCTCTCGTTGTCTTTTCCTTGAAAAGAACTGTGTGGGTTCTAATTTATAGACCTGTACTGCAATGCAGTAAAGGGTTCAAGTGTCTCTGCTGGCCAGTGGGCTATAGTTAAAAAGCTTGATATACAAACGAATGTGACACTTGGAAAATGGACCAATCATGAGTTGGCAGTACAGGAACTGGAGGCAACAATATGGCAATGGAAAATGGAGCGATGTCATGAATTTTCCAATACAGGAAATGGAGGCTGAAGCGATCAAGAAGCCATTGATAATGCCTCCAAGTATGCTACCTAATAAGCATCTTGAACCTTACCGGTATGTTCCCACACAAGGTAGCTCTTCTAAGTAGTTGTCTTGGTAGTGAGTGTTTGGCAGCAATTGGTGGTTGCTATGGTGTTGGTGGTGAGTGATGGTGGTTATGGCTATGGGGAGGTGGGTGTCAGCAGTGCTAGGTAAGAGTGAGAGTATTAGGTAATTATGGTATCAGATGCTCTATTTTGGGATTTTCTTTTATAAGGGAGACACATGTTTTGCCTCGGATAGTTATATGTAGTGAAATATTTTAGTCTTGGAGAGTGCTGACCAATTTACAGCTTTGTTGCAAAACAACTCTTACGTCTTACTTTTAAATGTTCATCTATCAATGCATTTGGTACAAACACAATAATGCAACAAAAAACTTGAATAAATGTTTACCTAAGTGCATGGCTGTTTTTCATACGATTGTGTCTCTTATTTTGTGTAACTAATGATTACGTATGATCTAATTGCTCAGGTTTCTCAACATAAAAAAGTGAAGAAGAATTTTGTCACTTGGAAAAATTTGCAAAATAGGATGCAAGAATGAAAGG
Source organism: Escallonia rubra (assembly GCA_033065855.1). Classification (NCBI taxonomy): domain Eukaryota; kingdom Viridiplantae; phylum Streptophyta; class Magnoliopsida; order Escalloniales; family Escalloniaceae; genus Escallonia; species Escallonia rubra. The sequence goes on from JAVXUO010003162.1 coordinate 100,419, forward strand.
GGGTACGTAGACGAGTCTTTACCTTTCTTAATGAATTTTGTTTGTTGACTAGTTTTTTTGTTTAATTTGACTTAAGTTACACCGGTTAAATATATAACCTTCTTTCTTTGACCTTTTTAATTTCTAGGTTGTTATGACGGGAAGACAGCATTGCTTTTGTTGGACTTAAAAGAATCGATATGCACTATGATGACATTTTGGATGAGATGTATAGATCTTTAGGTTGGTTGTTCAATGACATTATATTTGTATGTTTTTTAAATTGAGAATTTCTGGATTATTATGTAATTAGAATTTGAATTTTGGATATGATATGGTTGCTAAATGACATTAGTTTGTTTCTAATGATGAGTTTATAAGCTCGATAGATCGACTTAGTTGTGCATTATTCATGTTGGATTGGAGCAGGATTACATAAAAAATATTTTACTTTTACGTCTTTTTTGGGAAAATGTAGCTATTATCAGTGTTAGGCCAATGTACTTTTAACAGATTTCACTATATGGCATGGCAGACAAAAAATTAGTAACAATTGCTTAAAAGTGCCGCAAATAGGAACGACATTTCTAAGATAATGCCACTAAATAAAACTGACAGTTAATGGAAGTGTCGCTAAATTAACGACATTTCAAAGATTGTGTCGCCAAATAAATACTAGCACGTTAAAGGAAGTGTTGCTAGATAATGCCGCTAAAGAAAAGTGGCACTTGAAGGAAGTGTCGCTAATTTATTGACGTTTCAAAGCTAATGCCACCAAAATAAAAATGGCACTTTAGTGAAAGCGTCGCTAACTTAGCGACACTTTTTGCGCAAGTGTCGCATACCTGAGTTGACGATTGACCCCATTAGTGGCACTTGAAAGTGTCACACAAAAGTGTCGTAAGTGGAATGCCAACGTTTCTAACAAGTGTCGGAAAATTCCCGACGGACAAATTTGCGACACTTACGAAAAGCGTTGATAAAGTGTCGGAAAACCATTTTGCGACACTTTTACTATCATTGGCGACACTTTTCTAGTGTCGCCAAAACCCTTTTTTTTTGTAGTGACAGCCGAACACTCTGCCCGAACAGAGTGACAAGCTTAGCCAAAACATTCTGTCCGAACAGAGTGACGGCCGAGCACTCTGCTCGAACAGAGTGAGAAATTTAAACAAAAACATTCTGTTTAAAAACAGAGTGATGGCCAAGCAGTCTGCCCGAACAGAGTGTATAACTCTTGAGTTTTCAAAATACAAGAGAAGCCAGGCGGATTAGCTACAGATCTAACTCCGTGAAGTAACAAAAGTTAATGGGGGCATCGTCACTCCACCAAAACTTTTGCATCTTCGAAATATAAGCCAAGCGAGGGTGCTTGACCTCTTTGCCGACTCTTTAAGTGACGATTAAAGAGTTTGAGTCAAAGTAAAAACGAAAAATACTGTGTGAATGGTAAAACACAAAACCATGAGAAACACATAGTAGAGGCTAAATTGCTGAAACATTAAAGATAAGAGTTTTACATATAAGCCCTTAAGAGGGCATTGAAAACTTGTCTTAACAAAATAAAGAGGCTAGCTACAAGTCTAAGCCTCGGGGGCATCACCAGAAGGACCCTCGCCTGGAAGATCACAAGCTGCAGCATCCCCTGCCTCTGGAGGCATAACAGTCTCCCCAGATGGTGACCCAACCGCAGGCAGAACGAAACCATCCAAGGGGATATCAGGAAAGCGCTCAGCAAACATCTCCTTGGCCTTCACAAAACCAAGCTCATAAATCTCCAGACCATCTTCGGTTCGCTTCTTCAGCCATTCATCCCCCGCGTTCCCCTCTAAGAAATCGCGAATGCCTTGATCTCGAGCTTTGATCACCTCTTCTGCAGCCCTCTTCTTAACTCGATCCAGTTTCTTCTCCAAAGATGCAATTCGATCCAGATGATCTTCCTCACGCTTGCTCAGCTCTTCAGCACGATGGGTTGCTTCCTGTGCTTCCTTAACTGCTACCCTTGTCAGCTGGGCCTCCTCGGCCGCCACCTGCCTTGCCATCTCAAAGCGAGAAAACATCTCAGATCCACTGGCGTACATCTGGAATGAAGATAAGGATCAACAGCTGAATGAAACTTGGAAACAAAAACATAAAACCTAGTTGCATCAAAAGACATTACCGTATAGACGGCCTGGGCAAAGGAGCAGGCAAAAGTCTCGTGGGTCTGATTCTGAAAAACCTCCTTGTCTCGAGGAAGAATCCCATGACGAAGATGCTGCTCCGAGATCTGGCTGTCCGGCATCCCAAGGTCATCACGCCTAAGTGCCCACCTCGGGCGAAAGATGGGATCATCCTCAATAGAAACTTGATCAAGTATCTAGGGAGAGCGTTCTGAAGGAGATACTTTAGTCCTCTTAGGAACAGGAGGCAACTCCACACTTGGCTGCTTCTCCTTTCGCTTCCCTTTAGCCTTCTGAAGAACGCCAAGGAAGCTTCCTTACTGCGGCTTTCCACCACCACTAGCCATTTCTGCAACGAAGAAAGAAGTCAATACAAGAATCAATATTGAAGCCAAGTCCAATTCAATATGTCGTGCAAAACACACCTAAAGAAACAGTCTCAGCAGATGACACACTAGGAATAGCAGGAAGAGGAGGAATCAGAAGACCAGCTGGAATGGGCTTTGGAGGTATCATCTTCGTCCACTCCAATTGTTCCTCCGAAAGAGGCTCGTCTATACAAAGACCGCCTCGAAGTTTGATATGACTAAGTATATGCTTAGTCTGGCTATTGGGAGTGGGCTTGCCAGGATTCTCGAAATCCTTACAATAAGGGTTCCACACTCTGTCAAAAGGAAGGTCCCCCTTGTCCATTCGGCCAACGAAGAAATATCTAGAATGCCAACCCTTGTTGGACTTTGGGCCCCCCTTCAGAAGTCGTTGCCTACTTTGAATATAATACCATCCAGGACAGTTGGCAACTCCTTTAACAAAACAGACTTCAAAGAAGACTCTCATAAAATCAGTTACATCTGGTTTGTAACCTGAAGTCTGAACCAAATATATGAGACCGGCAAGCTTCCTCCAACCATTTGGAACAAGCTGCCCAGGAGCCATGCGATAATGCTCAAAGAAACGAAGAGCGAAAGGATGAAGAGGAAGTCTATATCCAGACTTCACCTGCTCTTCGTAGACACCTGTTTCAAACTTTGTGCCGTAGTTAGCTGGTTCACCCAAACCAGGAAGACGAGCATACCAACCTTCGGGAAGAGGATATTCCCGAATTAAATCCTGCAAATCTTCAGTCGACATCTTACTAGACTTTTCGTCAGCAGTATACCAAGGCTTTGGATTAGCCTTTTCTTCGGCCTGATCCTTTACTTCTCCTAAAGGATTCCCCCCAGATAAATATTGTGAAGGCTGTGAAGATGAAGGTGGTAATGGTTGTGAGGTTGAAGGTTGGAATCGTCGAGAGGATGAAGGTTGGAAAGGTTGAGAAGTTGAAGGTAGTGGGGGTTGTGGATTTGAAGTCCCAACTTCACTTCCTGAAGTTGCAACTCGTTCTGAACTCGAAGACGAACTACTACTCGAAGACGAACTATCAGACATGTTTTCTACTTCTACTGCAAATATGAGACTACAACAAACTTGAAGTGCTGAACAGGAAGGGTAGAGGGAAAGACTTACTTGCAGAGTAATGAGCTCCCAAATTTCGAGTGAAGGAAAAATGACGCGGCAGTTGTCTTTTATAAAGAAACGGAAAATAACCGTTTCTTGGGAAACGCAACGGTTCATGTACCTGCAACGTGTCACAAGCTGAAGAGAGCAGAAGCTTAAAATTTTTTCAAAAGGATTCCCGCTCAAATCCTCGCACGTGACACGTTGGAAACACCAAAAGTTATTCCCGAGCAGAATCTCGCCCGAACACTCTGCCCGAGCAGAGTGCCAACGGCCAAGCAGAATTCTGCCCGAGCAGAATCATGCCCGAACACTCTGCCCAAGCAGAGTGCCAACGGCCGAGCAGAATTCTTCCCGAGCAAAATCTCGCCCGAACACTCTGCCCGAGCAGAGTGCCAACGGCCGAGCAGAATTCTGCCCGAGCAGAATCATGCCCGAACACTCTGCCCAAGCAGAGTGCCAACGGCCGAGCAGAATTCTTCCCGAGCAGAATCATGCCCGCACACTCTGCCCGAGCAGAATCCTTCCTGAGCAGAATCATGCCCGGACGCTCTGCCCGGGCAGAGTGCCAACCGCCGATCAGAGTTCTGGCCGAGCAGAATCTCGCCCGAACACTCTGCCCGAGCAGAGTGCCAACGCCCGAGCAGAATCATGCCCGAACACTCTGCCCGAGCAGAGTGCCAACGGCCGAGCAGAATTCTGTCCGAGCAGAATCATGCCCGAACACTCTGCCCGAGCAGAATCCTTCCCGAGCAGAATCTCGCCCGAACACTCTGCCCGAGCAGAGTGCCAACGGCCGAGCAGAATTCTGCCCGAACACTCTGCCCGAGCAGAATCCTTCCCGAGCAGATTCTCGCCCGAACACTCTGCTCGAGCAGAATGCCAACGGCCGAGCAGAATTATGTCCGAGCAGAATCTCGTCCGAGCACTCTGTCCGAACAGAACGTCAACGGCCGAGCAGAATCTCATCCGAACACTCTGCTCGAGCAGAATGCCAACGGCCGAGCAGAATTCTGCCCGAGCAGAATCTCGTCCGAACATTCTGCCCGAGCAGAGTGCCAACGCCCGCGCAGAATTTTGTCCGAGCAGAATCTCGTCCGAGCACTCTGTCCGAACAGAACATCAACGGCCGAACAGAATTCCGTCCGAGCAGAATCTCGTCCGAGCAGAATTCCGTCCGAGCAGAATTCTGTCCGAGCAGAATCTCGTCCGAGCACTCTGCCCGAGCAGAGTGCCAACGGCCGAGCAGAATTCTGCCCGAGCAGAATCTCGTCCGAACATTCTGCCCGAGCAGAGTGCCAACGCCCGAGCAGAATTCTGTCCGAGCAGAATCTCGTCCGAGCAGAATTCCGTCCGAGCAGAATTCTGTCCGAGCAGAATCTCGTCCGAGCACTCTGTCCGAACAGAACATCAACGGCCGAACAGAATTCCGTCCGAGCAGAATTCTGTCCGAGCAGAATCTTGTCCGAATAGAACATCAACGGCCGAACAGAATTCCGTCCGAGCAGAATCGCGTCCGAGCAGAATTCCGTCCGAGCAGAATATCGTCCGAGCAGAATCTCGTCCGAGCAGAATTCCGTCCGAGCAGAATCTCGTCCGAGCAGATTTATGACCGAGCAGAATATTGTCCGAGCAGAATTCCGTCCGAGCAGAATCTCGTCCGAAGCAGAATACTCTTTGAAAATTTGAAATGTTGACAAACGGATTCAATTCTGTTTTTGGCATATTCCGCTATCACCAGTGGAAAAAAATGTGCTTCCACCCACTTCATTAGCGCTGGTAAAAGCAGGGGGCATATGATATAGCTAAAAATATCCTTCCAATCTACGGATGACACGTGGCGGTCATGACACGTAACCCGTATTGACTCACTACTGATATGGCACTTACCATATCAGTCATCAGACAGAATCCTAAAAAGACTCTGACTCTATCAGCTCAGATTGACATAAGGATCTTCTAAGATCCTAATTGGATTCTGATTAGAGTTGGTCAAAGCCCAGTCTTACTAGGATTCCTCCTTCTACCACTATATAAAGGGGTCATGCCCCTCAGGTAAACCTAAGCTCACACATATACACATTGTGTCTTTATTGCTTCTCAGAGTTCTACATCGTTAGCCCTCTCTGACTTAAGCATCGGAGCGTTCCCCCGCCGGAACCCCACCCGGCGGTCACTCCGTGTTCTCTTTTGCAGGCCTGATTTCTGGTGCTGTTCCCGATCCAGTTTTTAGCTGCAACACAGGTCATCGGTCCAGGCTCGGGTTCCGCAAAGTACGCGGAGCATATTTTTAGCAGCAACAACCACCATTAACTCAACTACTCTAGAACCCACTCTTTAGATACACTATACCCACATTTAAACACTTACACACACACATCACGCAGCACACATGGCTGTCTCCATTCCATTTCTCTCCTCCCACACACTGCCACACAGTTTTTACCCACCACATCTACACGGCACTCACACAAGCACACTCACAATTCACGGCACTCACCCGAACACACACCTATATACTCAGCAACACACGGGTACTCCCCATTATCTTCCCCTTTTTGTACCCATTTCACTCACACACACTGCACTAAACACACACTATCACACCTGCACACCCGACTCTTGCACACTTCCATACCCAGCTGCTTCACGGCAGCTTCATCCATTCGCAAACTAGCACTTGCACACCCAGGTTACACACCAATACACACACTTAAACATACGCACACACATTATATACATGGCACTCTAAAATGAAGATCTCCCCACACCCACATAAATTGTAAACCCACGTACAAACATGGTCATGGCAGCCATGCCCATGTCCCTGCTTTTTTCATTTCACTATACACTCCATTACCCAGCTGCCCTTTTACACACAAACACGATCGTGCACACAGCACACGGCACAGCTGCAGCCTTACTCTCACTCTCTCTACAGCCTGCAGCCCGCTCTCTCTCTTGGCAATACTATACATCAAACCCACGTAAATGGTTCCACTCAAACCAACCCACACAACATGGCACTCACAGGGACTGCTGTCTCTCAAAAACCCATTCAACAAATATACCTCAAGCACCCATCAACCCATTACTAAATCTGTAAACTATAAATGACAATAGGAAAAAGATAAAGATCTTACCGGAAAAGTCGCTGGAAAGATCCCTCCGATCTCGTCCCTTCACTACAACAAATATGAGATGTCCCACGAATATGCCCACGGTGCTCTTGGCACTGTCAGTTTATGTGCATGTGTACCAACGGTAGAAGCACTACCGTCGCCTTATAAACCAAATTAGAGTAAAAGAAGCTTTTTATATCTTGATATCCTGAGTTAAAATCTCAAATTGGATCTCTTCGCATTTGTTCATATGCTCCAGCCCTTCCCGTCGCCGCCGTAACTATCCACCAGGTTTCACTTCTCCTCGTCTTTCATTTTCTTGCTCCTCTCGATCAATTTTGGAAGCATCTTTTGATCTTTATCTACCAGGTCACTGCCAATCTCGATCTACCACGTCGCCTCCATCACTGAGCTTAGTTAGGGCTTTGATTTTCAGATTTCATCTACCGCCGATCTCGATCTACCACCTCAGATAAGTTAAGGTCTCAGAATTTTATCTAATTTGATATTTTTCTTGGAATGTTTGCTCTTGGATAATTAGAGTGGTTTTGGTGTTACTTAGGAATATTAGATACTCATGTTTGATGGTGAGTTTTAAATGCTATGTTTACGTGATTTGGATGGAATACTCAAAAATCTTTACATTGAGAAGGTATCCATTTTTTGGAGACAAAACTTGTGACTGGCATAACATAAATTTTGAGGAGAAAATAATGGGTAGTGAAACTCACCCCTCCAGATCCATATCTTGATTTTACGTATGTTTTATATGAGGCTGGCTAGGGAAATATGGATTCTGCTGTTCACTCTTTTAAGGTCGAGGCTGATCGGTCTGTGACCAATTGCTTTGTTGTTACTTGTGTAAGAAGAGGAGAGAAGTATAGCCAGTTGGAGATTGCTCCTCTTCTCCTTTTTGGGGCTTCTGGAGTGGAACAAACGAGAAGGATGTTGAGAACCTTGAAATGTCGAGAGCCCGCTTCCATGCCTAATTTTTTTTCTTTTCTTTTTTAAGACAATGTTATTTCCCGGCCTCATTCCTAAAGCTTTTACTTCAAAAGAAGTGAAACCCATTATCGATCCTTGGATGTTTGCCTATCCAATTGTTATTATTGTATTAATTAGGTGAAATCTATCCATGTTGTGGGCATAAGCACCCTTCTGGGTCCTTCCATTTATACTATATTGACGAACCTATTTAGCAAGATTCTTAAAAGAGAAGTCTGAACTCTGAAACTCTGAAGTCTCAAGAGACCTTCTAAAACTTCATTAGCAGAAGCTGCATTTGACTTGAATCGTCACCCATGTTGGCTGCAGTTAAGGCTCAACACTCGCGACTTTGGTAGCATGCATCATCACCCCAACCATACTCTTCATTTCTTTTCATCTTGAAGCATCCAACCTGGGGTCCATCTTTCTTTTTGCACTATAGCAGCTGTTTGCGGATGTTTATTTGGAATGGAAGGCTTTTCTTTAAAACTTCTACTTGTTTTCCTTGAAGCATTCGGCACGGGCTCCATGTAAGCTTTTGCTTTACTACTGATGTAATTTCGCGTAATTGGAACCAAAGGCTTCTTTTAGGCTTCTGCCCGTTCTCTGAACCACCTCAACTAGGATTTAGTTGATCTGACTAAGAGGGTGTTTGGGATTGATTATAGAATGGTCAAACCTGATTTAATCTAGATTAAATCACCTATGTGGGTGTTTGGCAAAAGAGATTAAGAGATTTAATCCATCTCCAGAAGCTAAAAACTGATTTAATCCATAATCCTCAAAAGTGAGGATTATGAAATAATCACTTTTTCATAATCAGGTTTGACCTTATAATTTACCATCCTATCCCCATATTTTTCACAAAAAGACATCTCATACCCCTTAATTAATTATCTTAGATAGTTTCTGGAGTTTATCTCTTCTCTCCTATTGCTAAACTCTTCTCCTACAGCTAGATAATCTTTTGTTTGCTTAAGATAAACTTTATTTATAATTTAGGGATGTTATCGTACTATAAGCAATAACATCAGATTGTTTGTGTCTTTAATTTAAAATAAAAAAGTAACTTTTGTAGGTGTGTGAAAATAATTATTTTAATAATTTATTTGAGCATTATAGTTATTTACGAATAAAAGTTATGTTAACGTTGCTTGGATATTAGAAAATGTTTATTGACTGTCCTCTATGGTCATTTTGTCATAGTGAAACTGATTTAAGTACTTTTTATCCAAACACTTTTTATAGATTTAATCTAGTTTATAACTACTTTTGCCAAACAGTAAACCAATTCTGATTAAATCAGATTTTGAAAACTGATTAAGATTTAAGCTGAATCTGTTTTTTTTAATCAATCACAAACGGGCTCTAAATGAACCTCGTTGAGACCTTTCAGAATTTCCAGGTTATGGAGATGTGGTCTTGAAAATGCTTTGCATGTGTTCCCTCTTCCTCCATTCTATCTCCCTCAACTTAGAAGTTGATAATCAAGTTTATGTCTGTCAATAGTTTCCAAGTAGACAGTGATGCTTTCTTCGTACAATGTTTCTCCATGTTTTCTATTCTGTGGATTGTATTGTTTTTTTGTTTTTAGTTCTTTCTTATCCTAAAGTTTTTCTGATAAAAGATATCAGACCTATGACCGGGAGATTTAAAACAGGGAACCAGCTTTTCCATGAGAAGGCGGGGGGAGGGGGGGAAGCTGGTACATTAATAGCTACGGAATATGATTGTTTTTTCAGTTTTCTGGTTTGCTGGTTGAACTTGCATCACCAATGGAAACGTTCCATCCAGTTGCTAGCAAAAACGTTTTACTATCCTCTGATACTGCAATTGTCTCTCTCTCATGAAGAAAGAGACAGACAAAGGTGCTACCACATTTACATATAAAATTATATTTAGCTGAAGAGATAATATCATTTGAAACTACCTCCACCTTAGTTTCTCTCTCTCTCTTTTTTAATGCCTCTAATCATGTCTGCATTTTTATCTTTCCCTCTTTTTCAGTCAATGTATTTGTCTCTGTGTTTCGATCTAACAATTTGTTCACTATAAAATCTAATGGTTCCAGCATTTGAGACAAATTCATTTTGTTGGTACCTAAAAAATATGATTATGAGTTTTTGGAAATATGTAGGTGACTAAGAACACATTTAGTTTAGAATTTTACTACTTTTCGTGTTGTACGTGATAGCTTGCCCATTAATTTGCAAGCTCATAATCTGCCATCTTCTTTCTTAAGTCATTGAGAGTTATATATGCATGTTATCTATGTATACCACCACAACTATTGAATTTCAACCATTAACATATATCAATTATGCGATTGCTGATATGTGAAATCCCTGTTTTGTTGTTACAATTGCTGTGTAGTCACCAAATGCTTATGGATGGAAGACAATTCTATATATCCCTATACAATTTTGGTCTATTAAATTCAATTTTTCCAACAACATCTGCCGAAGTTTTTTTCTATGCAGGACCTCTTTGAGTTCATACGCTCAGGCCCTTTATAGGCAAATTGGGTCTAGGCTCAGAGATGGTAGCTGAGTCCATTGACAAGTGGTTAAACTATTGACTGCGGTTATGTAAAATGTTTCAGCTCAATGAGCTTTACTTGACAATACCTCCGAAAGCTAGAATCTATCACTACTACATACCAGTCCTACTACATACCAGTCCTCCTATGGTGTGAAAAGATGATTTTCATCACTGGTCAGTGTTGAAAGATGGAGATGATATCCCTCCTTTAATGGTATATATTTCACTTTCCCACCTTCTCTCTCTATTTCCTATTGCAGTTTAAAATCTTGGTGGCTGATAATGCCGCAGTGCATTAGTAGACAGTTATATACATCCAAAGCACTTAAAAAACTGCTACGTTGGTATTTGTTTTGTGATGCAGATTGGTTTTAGTACGCCAAAAGGTTATGGAAAAAAAACAAGAATTTCACCAGCCCAACTCCATTTAGCTACTATGGCACAAACAGCTCTGATAAGTGGGGAAGTTTAATTCCAGTGAGCTTAGGCTGTTTCGTTGGAAAACTACAGGGTGGTTGTGAACAAAAACTTAAAGCCCTTGATCCGAAAGTACTATCTTGCAACTGCTACTTTGGTTGAGAATGACTTAGAATAAATTCTTTAATTATTCACCTTGCATTTCCTGTCTTACAATCTCATGTTAGACATCATACAAATAAATTCTTTGACATCATTCTACACTAGTGTGCATACTTGGAGTTACTTGTCTGGGATTTGTGTAACTCTGGAGGATGCTTTGTGCAGATAAGTTATGAATGAAATGCATGAGTGATGATTACAGATGGTAAAAATAACAATCTGTGCAATTTCTTTTGTATTGATAATAGAAGAATGCAAAAGCTTAAATATCACATATGCTAATTACAGGTTGGCTATAGAGCTTCATCTAATCACTAAGGGTGATGGCATCATCATAGTTCAAGGAATCCCATACCACTATGGCCGTGCGGATCCAACTGTCATAAGGTATGTACCAAAGAGGACTATGAATTTGTAGTTACTTATTTCCCTTGCATTAGTGGTCTCTGTGCGCGCGTATGACTAAACTATCTATTTATGATTTTAGGGGAGTTGAAGCTCTCTAAAGGTTGATCAAGATGCAAAGGATAAGCTTTTTTCATTGAATTAAATGCATGATAGAACTTTGGAGCAAAAAGCATGCCATGGATGACTCTAAGGGAGCATTCAAAAATACCTTGTATGTTATATTCACAGGGGGAGCAAAAATTTCTTATGTACGTATGTAAAATAAATTCAATTCTTAGAATAACACCTTGAAGCAAAGGCTTCTTAGTTTATGTTAACCTCATACAAAATTGGTTTGGGTTCCTTGTGATTATTAATGTTGGTAGGTGGTGTAGTTTACAATTGTCATTAGCATCAACTTTCTTGTGTTTATTGTTTGCAGTACTTCAACTGTTGTGATAATTTGAAGGATTACTTTCTTTTGTTTCTATATCTTTTGAGTTGGATTCTGTGTGTTTGCATTTAAGTGCTTTAAAGATAATGTTTCACTATGGTTAGATCTCTTAATACTGAAGCTGGTGCTTGGCAGGGTACAGTGGTAGCATGGAAATGATTTTCGAAATATTTTTTTTGACAAATAAGGAGCTATGCCTACGGTAGTACCGTAGGCATAGGTTGGGAATAAAAATAAGAATACAGTTAAATGATATATCTATGGTGAGGGTATGCCCGTTATAGGTCCAAAGCACCGTAGGTAAAGGTCTATCCCATCGGAACTTAAGCCTACGGGCTAGTACCGTTGGGAGAGCCTATGCCTACGGGACTACTTACTTAAGCCTACGGACCTATACCGTAGGTATAGCCGGTTTTTCTTGTAGTGCGCCCTCTCTCTCTTAAGCTCTCTCTTCTCCCCGCCTCGTTCTCTCTCTCTCTCTCTCTCTCTCTCTCTCTCTCTCGCTCTCTCTCTCTACGTGAAGTGTACGTAGGCTTGGAGGAACCAACCTTCTCACCCCTTTTTGTCGCTAAAACTTCTTAACCGAATTTATTAACTCAGAAAATGGTCCAACAATAAATCTTGATGATAATTTATGTGTTAAGAAAATTTATCAGCTAGTTATAATGATATCTCGTTTGACAGAATAATCGGCATGATAATGTTAGGGGTCGGGGTATTACGCCATATGTCCAATCAACCCCCCCCTCAAAGAAAAAAAAAAAAAGGAGATCGTTGGCTTTTGGGGGCGGCTTTTTGTTTTTGGTCGACCACCACCAATGCCTTTATGTTTCGGGCTAAGATGATGGCCCATACTATATACTCCCTCTGTCCCACATAAATTGATCATATTTGACTTGACACGCATATTAAGAATTTAGGTTATATGTTGTGTGTTTCCTATTCTACTCTTTAAGGGCGGGGAGGGGGAAAGAAAATGGACGAAGAGAGAGAAAATTGGTTGGCGGAGTCTTAAATATGGAGAGAGTAATCTATATCTATACTACCTATAAAAGTACGAATCCTGTAAATCTTTTTATTCCATTTTTGTCCTTCGTTAATCACTCTAATAACAATCTTATCCTTTAATAATTACTACTCCATTATTATCTTACCCTTTCATAAATACTACTCCATTATTACCCTACTCTTTCATAAATACTATTGTTAATTACTAATTGTGTAATCATTTTGGGTTTTACTCTCCATCAGTTATTTCAATAACAACTTTACATTCCCTAATTAATTTTTTTGTATTGTGTTTAAGAAACATTATGTTATAAATTTAATCTAAATAAATATTTACATATTGGGAAACAAAATATGTAGTTGTTAAAAATATATTTATATATATGTATGCATGTGTGTGGGTGTATGCGCACGCGGACTATCTCTAAAAGTATAAATTTTATAAATTATTTTTTGACGATTATGCCTTCTGTTAATTACGTTAATTACATTATTACCCTTCTTTTATTACTCCTTTTTAAATTTTGATGAAATTAAAATAATATTGGGTAATGAATCTATTTTATACATTAATTGAAAAATGAAAAGTGTAATGAGAAAGAAAAACATAACAAAAAAGTTCCTTTATCTTTTAGTTTAGTTAAAATAAAATAAATATTAGATATTGACCTGGTTAATGAGAATTGTAATTTTCTTTCTTCATTTTAGGTTAGTAAACAATTAACCAATTGAAAAACTGAAAAACAACATAAAGAAACTAAAAATACGTGAAAATTCAATTAAGAAACATAAAATTGTTAGGAAAACAAAAAAAATGGTTAAATAAAAAAACAAGGATCAAATATGATGCAAATTTTAATTGAAAATATGTTCGTTTATTGCAGTTGAAGACCGCGTGTTTTGTGTTTCTTATTGATAAAACAAAAAGGAACTGGTCTTAAATATTACAAATCTTAACCATTAACCAATTTAATACATTAAAAAAATAAAGACGTAGATTCATTCTTTTAAGTTCTCTATTTGCTTTTATTTTCAATAGTACCATCAAATATTTCTTCAATCCAAAGCTTACAAAGAATATTTTCAAACATTGAATTGATTACAATTGCGATCATCAAATAATATTTCTTCTAAAAAATTCACAAAAAGTTGAGAACATAATTGAATTACATTTTTTTTTATCTCAAGTAAGATAATAATATCACTTTAAATATTTCTCTCGACTATATTCTCGTGCAACGCACGTGCTCTATACTAGTAGAATAAAAAAGTATAAGAAAGTGGGTCAGGAGAGAGAGTTAAATGTGGAGAGAGAAATAGAATAAAAAAAGTGTAAGAAGGGTAAATATGAAAAAACACCAACATAATCTTCCTTATTTAATTTGGAAAGTAGCAATTTTTGTGAGATGACCCAAAAAAGAAATATGATCGATTTATGTGGGACAGATGGAGTATAATGTATCTACCATAACCGGGGCCCTGCCAACTAGCAATCATGTGAACGCCTTAGTTAGTCACAATCCTTCTGGCATAGATTTTGAATCTTCTTCTTCAGTACCTCGAAAATACTCAAAAACTTTCAATCGATAGTACAAGGATGGCAATGATACTAATAAGCCAAATATCAACGAATTAGTTACTTTCATGTGGATTTGGTTATCGAGGCATGTGTTTTGTGTGGCAAGTTTGTCACTCACCAAAGTATACATCAATTTAGCCATCGCGTTAGCCCATGGAAAAACATATGCCCTCGCCCTTTCTGTTTTAGGCAATTTCTACAGGGCGACGTATACCATGGTTACCGAAAAGATCCATAGGAGTGTAGGTGGTCCCTTTTGGCTTTTTCAACTGTGGATTCATGCCTATTTTGAATCCCTCCTATTGCAGACCCTTATCTCATGTATGGCCATTGATTTTCTGTGGTGAAATTGGTTCTCACACCTTCAGATACTGTTTTCGTTTCTTCTGTGAAATTGTTAAAATCATATGGCCCTAGCCTTTTCTCGCTCGGTCTCTTAGTCCTGCCTAGTTCAGGGAGTTACCTTCTTTCTTGGCGATCGATATTACTCTCGCAAGGCAAAAATTTATCAGAAGCATTTGGGCGAGTTTCCTGTGTGTCCGATTCTTACATGTTGGTGGTCAAATAAGCAACACTCCATCAGCCACTTGCAGCTTTGGGAGGTGTACTCTTTCTTAATTTCCTTATCAATTTGGGCTTATTCAAGGAATCCCTGCTCTATTCTTTATCAGCAATCGTTTTGCCATGCCCAAAAAAAAGCTGAATAAATTGACAGGTAATGATATCAAATCAATTGATGCAAAGGTTTAGAATGAGGAATTTTCTGAACCGGACTGCTTTGGGTGTGAGCGGCTTTGAATCGCTTATCAAAGCAAAGTTTACCTGCTATACACCACTTGCGACCTCACTACTTGTATGATTGACTGGTCAATTGATAATGCCACAGATTCGTAAGTACTGTATTATTTCTCCTATCCTTGATCAACTCTAATATTTCTGATTTTTTCTCTTATGTGAAGGGACTAGACTCTTCTTCCAAAGGCAAGAGAAAGATCATCGCAGAGGACACCCCTCAAAAAGTGAGGATAAAGAAAGAATTGATAGCTGATGCTCTGCGACCGTGACAAACTAGGAGCCAGTTAGCTCAGACCAATGCGCCAATCGTCGGTACAAAATACTTGGCATCAGGACCTGTTGAATAAGAAAAAGAATAAGAGGAAGAGGATGTCACCTCTCTTCTTATGAGGAGAACGAACAAGCCATCGAGTTCCCCCAAAACCCTCTCAAACAGCTGGATTGGTCGGTGCTATTAAGGCAGTCCCTTTAAGGATGGTTTTGCCTTTTGCTCGTGCATCAGCACCCAACCTACTCCATCGGCTCTTAGGACCATTTCACCAAGTTCCCCTGTTCTAGCAAATTTTCTTGCTCCCAATCAAGGTAAAGGAACGTCTTCTAACCCCGTGCCAAAAGCTTTGGGTGACAAGGGAAAGGTCCCAGTCGTTAATTTACCTCCCACCGTTCCGCTACCATCTCCCGATGTTCAGGTACCCACTATTGACAACTCAATTATGGAGATAGAACTGTAGCTACTCGGGGAAAATTGTAAGCGATGAGTGTAAAGAACCAAATGCAAAAGTTTGCTGCTCCCAAAAGGCGAAAGACTCAGCACTGGACGCCTCTGACTATTGTGAAGCTTATAATCCCTCCAAACTCCCAATAAAGACTCTGAATCCACTTCAGATACTTCCTCTGGTGGCATTGTTGAGGCCTCCCACGGTCAGGCTAGAAACAAGCCAATTCACAAGTCCTCTTCGTCTTCACAACAGGTAAAAGGTCTCTGACGTTCATATATCAATCTCATACTAGTTATAGCCCAATTAGCTCACCTTTTATCGTTACAAGGTGGCATCGATTCTGGTGAAGGTTATCCCAATGATCCCTCACTCACTCCAATGGACACTACTGAAACATCCATTCCATCACCACTAGAAAGAATTCGTGATGCTACTCCATAGAGGGTTTCTGAACTAATGTCATCGTGCCGTCGATCCATATTTTCCCTGAAGGACTTTTGCCTTCTAGTTTTTCGATGAAGGACTTTACCTCTATGTTGCAACAAACTGCTTCCATCATCTGTTATTTACCCCCTCATAACAAATTTTCTCAAGCTACTTAGACAGCAGCCCCAACTCCTCATCCGATGTTTGATGACATCGATCTAAAGTTCTAACAATAGCAAAAGGCTATCAATGCTTCACCGTACTCTGCCTCTGTTTGACATAGCCTTCTCCTCGACCAAGAACCCATCCAATCAGCCTATTGAAGTTTTCCTAACTTCATTCAAAGAATTTTTAGCCCGCGATCTTGCAGAGGTCTTGATTGGTCAAGAACTTTCGTCTAGATGGAATGGTTTAATTGATACCCTTGCTGATGATTCTTCTTTGTTGTAGAGGCTTAGGCAGAGCAATAATCACCTTGAAGCCATAGATTCTCCTTATTTCACCTTGACTCAACAAATTCGAGAAAAACAGTTGTCGAGTCAAAAGTTCTCGGAAGGCATCCAACAAGTGGTCGCAGAAGTCAAAGTCCTAGAAACGAGAATAGTGGAGCTAAAGCGAAAGAGAACAAATGAGATAAGAGCAGAGCGTCGTCTATCAGAAAGCCATCAATTTAGCTAAGCCATTGCAAAATCGTTCAAGGGTGGCATCTTAATTTGCCTTTGCCGATCGAATTATCTACCAGGAAAAAACCCAATGGAAGACCATTCAGAATATTTTTAGGACTTAGGACTTAGATGACTCTTTTCAAATATGTGTTATGGACAACTTTATGTTAATTTTTAGAACATCTCTGTTATTTGGGTATGTTCTAACTTCGACCATTTTCCTCTTGCAACAGCATTTTGGGCCTTTATTGTTTATGGTGTGCAGTTCTAGCCTCTTGGGCTAGTGTGATGTGACTTTATCGATCAGCTCAACACCTTCCCATATAGAGGGGAAGTATCTCTTTAAAAAAATGTCCATTTATTGGTTTGATGTGAACGTGCCCTTCTAGCTAGAGACTTCAACCAATAAGCTCTTCCTTCAAGAACTCTATGCAATTGAAATAAGACCTCCCAATTTGGGGACCATTTTCCAAATTTAGGGTCCTTGCTTCCGATAGGTAAAATAGTTTTTCATACCAAATCGCCCACTTCAAACAACTTATGAAACACCCTCTTATTGTAAGACTTACTAACTTTCAACTTCTGTACATGTAACTTGTCCAAAACATTTAATCGATGCTCTTCAAAATCTTTTAGCTCGATTGTCATAGCCTTATTATAATCTGTAACACGCAAATCATTCTGCATGGATACTCTAAAGGATTTGATTGTTGCCTCCATAGGTAATAATGGATCTTGTCCATAAGTCAAAGAATATGGTGTTACCCAGTACTAGTTTAGGAGAAGTTTGAAATGCCCATAACACTTCAGATAACAGTCAATGACAAGCACTCGGTGTGTCTTCAACTGCTCTTTCCATGATGTATTTTATGGACTTATTTGTAGCCTTGGATTTGACATAATATGGAGTCTAATTTAATATAGTAAACTTATATTCTTTGGCAAACTCAACCAATTGTACCCAGTAAAAAGAGACCCTCAATCGGCAGTAATAGTCTTTGACAAAATTCACATCTTCTTGATTAATTGACTTTATTGCCTTAGTCTCAATCCATTTCGTAAAGTAGTTTGTTTCCACAATAATGCACCCATCTTGCTTTGAAGAATGAAGGTGAATCTGCCCCATCAAAACCATACCCCATCCATGAAATGGTCATGGCTTCACTGTCAATTGCAAAGCAATACAAGGTGCCCTGTGAATAATCCCATGTGTTTGACATGTCTGGCAACCTTTTGCATATTTCACACAGTGCTTCATTATTGTTGGCCATTAATGACCATGCCTTCAAATTTACCACCTCATCTTCACACTCGATTGGTGTGCCTTGCAAATTCCTTCATGTACTTTAGCCATTATTTGCATGCCCTTCTGCTGCCCTAAACACCGTAAGGCCAAACCTTCTGGCATTCTTTTAAATATATCATCATTTGGCATAAAAAATTTAATTGCCCCGCATCTTTACTTTCTTGTCCAATTTTCACTGCGGGTTTTGCAAGAACTGAATGGTTGGACCTCTCCAATCATCCTGAACCAAATCGATCGGGTTAACCTTCTCAATTTGTTTGTACCATTCGCCAATCGATAACAGTTGTTTTGATACTTTAACCCAATGTTCAGTAATTCCTCCCGGAATTATCAGTCCTGATGCCAACTGTGCCATGACGTTGGCATGATTATTTTCTATTTGGAAAATATGTCTTATAGTGACATCATCAAATTTTATTAATAAATACTTTGTATAGCTGAAATACATTTCTAAGCCTATCGCACAACATTCAAATCTTCAATTATCTCACGACTAACTGAGAATCACCGAAAATTTGTATCTTCATCACACATTTCCAACAACGTTTCCAAACTAACTATTAATGCTTCATACTTGGCTTGGTTATCTGAATAATCCTGAGTACTCTGGAATGCAAACTAATGGATGAATTCTGCAAGCAATATTTGTACTACTTCAGCCCTAGCTCCATCACTTGTTTTTTATCCATCAAATGTCATTTTCTGAGGAACGTTACCGATGTAAAGTTCTTCTTCTTTTGCATTCTCACTAGGATGATCTGCCAAAAAATAAGTCAATACTTGGCCTTTAACAACCTTTGGGAAATATACGTTAAACTATATTCCATAAGGTCACTATTCATTTGCCCATTTTACCCCTCAGAGCTAGTCTCGTCAGCATATACTTTATTATATCAGTACATGCAATAACTAGCGCATCGAAGGGTTAAATAGTGTCTAAGTTTAACAACAATTTCTTCACATTGGAGTACTTTTGCTTTGTTACATTCAAACTTTTACCAAAATAATGAATTGATTGCTCATAGCCTCGATCATTTTTCTGGGACAGTAAGTTGCCAAGCGAACAATCCGCTACCGATATGTATAGCTTCAACGGTTTTTTGGCTCTTGGTGATATCAGAACTAGAGGCTTAATCAGATAATCTTTGATCGCTTGAAAAGCCTATTGGTGTTCAACTTCCCATCAATACTCGGAATCCCTTTTTAGTCCTAAAAAGTTAAGATTTTTTTTGTTTTTCCTGCCAAATTTGCAATGAACCGACGCAAGAAATCAATATATGGCCTTAGCGTTATTCTTATTGATTAAAATTCCCTTTTGATGGGCTACGAATCCTAGAAATTTGCCTACAGAGATGCCAAATGCAAACTTCAGCGAGTTCATCATCAACCCATGTCGTCTAATTCTAACAAAGGCATCCTTTTAATGCCATATACATTCTTCGTAGTCACTCGATTGGACTACCACATCATCAATACACACTTTTAAAAGCTTCCTAATCATATCATGAAAAATTAAGCTCATTGCTCTCTTATAAGTAGCTCCAATATTTTTTACACCAAAGGGCTTCACTACCCGTTCCAATTGATCCAGAACATCTAAATGCAATTTTATGCATATAATCCTGATCAATAACTATCTGATTATACCCAGCATTAACATCCATTAATAAATAAAGTCTAGGCGAACTCGCAACTTGCCATTCTTTTTTAATACAGGTATTATATTTGATAACAATTCAATGTACCTTGCATGTCTGATGAAAATTGCTTTGACAAACCTCTCAATCTCCTCCTTGACCAGCAAGTTTACTATGTTGACATCTTTCTAGGGGCATGGACAAAGGTTTTGAAACCTTGCCTACTTGGCAGCCTATGTTCGACAAGTTTTCTATTTAAACCATGTATTCCCTCATAACTCCAAGCCAAAAAATCCTTGTACTCTATAACCAATTTCATTATTTGTTCTTATACCTCATCCGACAATCGAGGACCGATAAAAATAGGCCATGTATTGGCCTTTATCCCCAAGTTAACTTCTAATAAGGGATCCTGAACCTTTGCTTTTAAATCATCCAATTTTTCAGGGACTAAGCCTAGATCTCATAGCTTGATTATATCCAACCGATCTCGGTCGTCGTCTACTATGCATTATGCCCAATCAATTATGGACAATTTCTCTATTCTCTTTTTGAAAGCGTACACCATTAGCTTCTGAAACGTGGCTATCAAAGCGCGTTGCCCTACTTCTTATTTGCTTATTCCCACATCTGAACTACCGACCATTGTTGGTCGCATCTTTGGTCTCTCAATATCACTATCTTTTCCTTCATTTTGAACAAAAGGTTCCTCTTCCTTTTTCTCCCCATCACCGTTTCCTTTTGGGAGTCTATTCATTGGAAACTACTTGACTTGCACACAACAAAGACCTATTGTTACCAAATCCAATCACTTCGTCTCTATTTATCTGAATCTGATCAACTGTAGATTTTAATCAACTGAGATTTTTCCCACACATCAACATTTCATCGTCCCAAAGCTCCAAAGGCTCTATGTCTGATGGTGGAAACCCGCTTCGATACAGGTGGAGTTAGCCAAAAAGGATTTATCATCTGCCCATACTAACTCCACGACTTTCCTTCTAACTTCATGGTACGCGTCCATTTGCATGAATCCGGTCCTTAACCAAGCAGAGCATTGAAACTAAATGAGGAGTCGATTACAATGAAAGGTGACAGCTTTGTTTTCTTTCCCACTATCATTTCAGTAGGCGTCATAGCTTTGGGCCTAGATGCTCCTCCCGCAAAATTACATACCATAATCTCAGAGGGAATCAGATCTTTCTCGTCTTTGAAAAGCTTTCTCAACGTTCGACCGGGCAAAATGTTAACAGTTGCACCACTGTCGACTAGTAACTTGGCATAAATTTTTCCATCCATCAGGGTTTTGATGAACAAAGGTCAAATGCTTGGTCTTCTGGGGATCAGGTCTAGTCAGTATGACCCTCTTTCCTTGATCGATGACAATTCTTTTGCTTTCGAATTAAGTGGACCACTTGTCCTTATGCACTTCTTCCTTTTCACCCAACACAAAGCTACTCAGTGCTGAAGACTTCTCCTCTTATACATCACCTTCATTTTGTAACACATGTCCTTCTTTTGCCTCAGACCTCATGGGCAATGTGAAAGCCATGCCTCTGACGTCATGGGCAATGTGAAAACCATGTGACAATCAATGGTAACTTCAAGGTTTCTGAAGAACACACTCCTTCTAACCCCTGTCTTGTCGGGTTTTGGGATGTCCTCCTCCCCTAGATCGTTCACAATCTCTTCAATAACCATGTTAATTCCGCTACTTGGTGTGCTCATCCTATATTGTTTTGTCATTGTTTTCAGCATATCTCGACCATCAGGTGTTTCATTGATATGTTTGATTTTTTAACTTTGCTCCATAATTATTATTTTTTTGAATGTTACCACGTACTCTATTTTTGGTCAACTCCCTTGTCCACGTCCACTTCTGTCGATCCACTGGGATTTTCTTATCTGGACCCTTTTTCTTCTAAGTCCTGCTCAAATTCTGATATGCCCCTGGGGGAGGGAACTTTGTTGCCTAATCGCATGCCATTAATTGTCTTGCGGGTGTAATCATTCTCGGTTCTTGCCGAAAGGCCGACGCAGTAGCGTTGCTGTCGTTATTATTTTTGAACACGGACTCGGGACCGAATGGTCCAAATTTTGGCTTTATCCTATTCACTCCAAAGTGGCTCGATCCCATAATGTTTTGACGTGTTCTTTCATCAGCCAAAAGGCTGTTGATATTTCACTCCTGGTGAAAAATATTTCTGTTGCCTTTGTTTATTCTACCCATAATTCTCACATGTACTTCTTTTGGGTTATCTTATTTGCCTTTCTTTCTCGCTGTCACATTTGCTTTGACCATTCAATCAATGAACCACAACTTTGACACACTGGTTCACCGTTCGGTCCTATATTCGATATTGATGTGCCAAGCCTTAAGAACACACTGCTCCTACTGGAACTAGACTCTTTATCAGCCCAGATGATCTTCCCATTATGCTTTCCCCCGTAATGGACATGTCTATCTAGTGACTTTCTCTCTTTCTTTGAAATTGTCTTGTTCAGAATTGCCATCATCACTGATTTTGTCAGTAGGACCGCAGCCGATGGAACCATGTACATATCTACAACCATCTCGGGAATTGATCACTATCGACCTCCATCACGTCTTAGCCTTTATCCATGAATTTGAGCATCCCAGATTCAATTTGATTCTACATAGCATTTCGAAAACAACACAATCATTAGTATCATGACTAATCATTATGCCACTTACAAAACTTAGCTCTTTTCTCCTTTGGAGCCCTAAGAGGACTTCGCAACTAAATGAAAATTTTCTTCAGCAGATAGTAAAAAATTTGATCCACTTGATAGATATCGAACGAGTATTTCCTCATTGAAGGTTACGGATTGGCCTTATTGGGCTGGTTACATGGTAAATTAATTGGATTCTTGCCTTAATGAGAGGTTCGCATACTACGGGCTTCTTTCCAACCATCTCTGCCACGTTGACTTTGAGAATGATAGGATCTTGAAAGTAAGTTCATATCGACTAGTTCTTCCTCACTTGCTCTTCTCTTAACAACGTTTCATATATGGCCAACCTATAGGAAAGTTCAAAGACATTCGTAAAGTCTATCCAATTCAAACTTCTCCCCGATCTCTAAATGTAATCCATTCAAATTCAAGTTCGCCAATTCAGATTCTTGCATTTGAAACTGACACTTATTTTTG
The DNA here is from genome assembly GCA_033065855.1 of Escallonia rubra. Lineage (NCBI taxonomy): Eukaryota > Viridiplantae > Streptophyta > Magnoliopsida > Escalloniales > Escalloniaceae > Escallonia > Escallonia rubra. The sequence goes on from JAVXUO010003162.1 coordinate 123,436, forward strand.
GATGTTTAACGTGGCTAAATCTATGAAATCTCCAGTTCCATATTAAAGAATTGAGCGTGGAATAAAACTTCCATATCTATCAAGAGAATACAGAGTTAGGCAGTAGCATGGCAAACCATGAGAAAGCCACCCCGATTAACGAGTATTGGAACCACTTTAATTTTACCCATTCACTCTAACAAAGTTCTCCACATTGGAAGGTGGTGCAATATGTTCTATTGTCAATTGGTTACCTTATTCGTGGAAAAGACTAAACTCGGGTATTTTTACTCCATTTGGATGTCCATCTGATCGATAGCAGTAGGGTGCAATTTTCTATATATTGGCCTATCGATTGGCCTATACCCTTGTCCTGCACCAACATGGTTAAACTCATGATGTAGTTGTACTCCAATTCGTAGCCCCATCATTTTTCGCTCCTCAAGGCCACTTGGCCTGACCGTTCCAACATTTTTTTCAAACGTTGGATTACCTTATTCGTGGAAAAGACTGAACTTGGGTATTTTTACTCCCTTTGGATGTCCATTTGATCGATAGCAGTAGGGTGCAATTTTCTATATATTGGCCTATCGATTGGCCTATACCCTTGTCCTGCACCAACATGGTTAAACTCATGATGTAGTTGTACTCCAATTCGTAGCCCCGTCATTTTTCGCTCCTCAAGGCCACTTGGCCTGACCGTTCCAACATTTTTTTCAAACGTTGGATTATCAAATCAAGATGGTTCTTCTATTCCTCTCTTATGTGGAAGAGTATATGCATTTTTTGATTCCTTGACCCCCTTGGCTAGTTCTATTCCCAGATACTCTTATATTGTTAGGCCAAGTTGCAGGCCCTTTCGACCTATTAGTCTTTGCAAAATTCATTTTGCTCGGCCCAGGGTCACCACTGTCGATGGGGTTAAGAATGAACTATCCTAACTCATTACGATGGTTTGAATTCAAAACATTAGGTCGTCTTATGGCATTTTCTAGTCTCACAGGGAGACATATGCCTATACCATTTCATCAAAAAAGGGAATCTTCCTTTTTTGCAACTTACTTCCATTATCTTAGCGATGGATGAAGTCTGTCGCTGGATCTCTATATATCCTTGACTAAGTCATGTCTAGATGGGTTTCTCTATAGATACCTATAGATACCATGGTAGTAAGTACTTGAGTCAAAGAATTGACTTGATCCACCAACAGGCTCATCGTTTGACCATTCCTATAGAGTGCATTGACGTTACAACCGTCATTGCCGTGTAGGTATCAATACTGTCAATAGTGTTTCCAGCGCTTAAACTTCTCGCATTAGCAATATCAATACTATTCAAACCATTGGTGGTAGGAAAAATTCTTGCTTCTCCGTTGCTACTAGCAACATTGTTTTCGGTGCCATGACTGGCTCCATTGCTACCAGTAACATTGTTTTCGGCGCCATGACTGGCTCCATTGATCCTAACATAGTTTCTTGTACTAGGCATGCATTTCTTTCAGATTAAAGTGTCCCACCGGGCGTGCCAATATTTGTGCTTGACAACAAATTGCAATTAATGTGAATTTTTTTTTTGGCCTCTGGTCTAAGGACTTCTCTAAATGGGAAAATTTTAATTAAAAGTAAATGACTAAGACTGAAAATTTTGATTAATTGAATGATCAAGTTACAGACTGCGCGCCCAAGAAAATTGGTAACTTATACCAAAAAGTCAATTGACATAAACAAACTAGAGGCCTCTATCAATAGGAGGCAAGAGAACAGCATTCACAGAACTTCTAAAAGAAAGAAAAAAAGATAAACACTTGAAGTCAAGTCATTTGTTTGAGTTATGTGTTGATTGTGCCTTCCGTTGATCCTTCTTCTTCCTTTTACTCAAATCCCTAGAAATCGTTCGCTCTAATCTTCTTATTTTGATTTCCTTAAAAAAGGTAACCATATATTAACTGTTTATAATTGTTGCTATCGATTTTCCCTCATCCACAGCTACATCAGTCTCGATGAAATATTCAGACACGAGTTGTCCACTTGTCTCTCATACCAGCATTATAACCCCACGTTCCACAGGAACCTAAACCCTCATAAAAATGCCTCCATCATTATCTGATCCCGTTGCCAACCGTCATTACATCAGCAATAATGATGCATTAACCTTATCTTCCCAGCTATTACCCTTTTGTCTTCCTCTGTACAGGTGTCCGTCATCTATTGGTCACAAATGAATTAATGTTAACACGCCAAAAGTATCAGAGCTAGTCGATCTAAGCCCAATAGACAATTTAAAAGTTAGTTCCTCAACCATCGCCTAGTCTAGTTCGTCACGTGTTAGGCCCCCTAAAAAATAAGTCGAAACATACATAAGAGAGTGTGTGGAGAAATGTAATATCCCACATCGGGTATAAAATCCCACACTAGGCAAATAACAAATGATATTTCAATGATAAGCCTTGTACGACTCTCCCCTTATTACCAATTGATTTTGAGTTGGATTTTCACAATCGCAATACCATATTTGCTGCTTTTGTGAAAGTTTTAACAATTACAAGTATTAAATTAGCACCCCTGAGAAAAACATATGTTGGTGCCCTTGCCTTCGTAGTTCAGATACTTAAGGCTCGATCCATACATTGTGTTTTTTTTTTTTCAATTTTTTCAATGCTGGATTTGTGGAAGTTGAACTCTAATTGAAACTAGAACGGGTGGCATTTCACTTTGAGATCTACAGAGGCTATTTTCAATGATCAGCAGCATGTGCTCTATTTAATGGAAGCTTGGGCTTTTTTGGTATCACGATTTCAACCGAAAGCTGACATATAAACCGAATCCTCTTATTGGACTTGAAAAGATACTCTCTCGCCCTTTGCAGTTTTGTGATTCTGGGTAAAAACATGGGTTCTAGATTTGATTTGTGGAAGAAGTTACACAAAGAATGGAATCATATAGCTTCTATCTAAATGGAGAAAAACCAGAAAGTGTGGTTGTTACAAAACTAGAAAGATGTTTTATGTTTTTTTGTGTTGTCGTTACAAAGTAAAATGCAAGTGTTGAATTCTTATCTCGTCTCGTGGAAGTCTATCATTGAACCTCCATGACATCCGAGATTATCCCTACATTACCCATGTACTGGATTCATTTACAGCAAAGGATCTCAATCCTCATTTTAGACCAGTGAATGTTGGCACACACTACCTTTCAAAGTCTGTTCTACGTCTTGCCGAAAATACTTCAGTGGATTTAATTCTAGAAATTAGCCTCGCCTCTCGATCTTAAATCCACTTCCACCAACCACCAGCATAGAAAGTCGTCTTCAAAATCACCTTTTCGTGCTTCTTCCTCTCTTTTCTCCTCCCTTTTACTTGGTGACACGTGTAACTTGTCAACAGGATACAATGCACAGATAGGAAATTCACCACCCAGGATACAACTAACACAGAGATGCAACGCAAGTAGGCGATACAACGATTTTGGGGATTTTACGAGGGCCCTAATGTATGCTATCACGCTGTTTGGGTTCAATTTGAGTCCACCTATTCAAACAAAATAAAGCTACTATTGTATTGATATCCAAGCGAAATTGGATCTTGGCATTATTCTTAGTAATATTGTAACAAATCTTAATTTTACAGTTGCACGATATAATTCAATATCGGTATTGCAAACGTATACTCGCATAAATGCACGTTATAAATAGTTTTTCTTGTCATAGTTTTGAGCGCTCGCACACAATTTCACAAGTAAGAAGGATTAATTACACCTGACCCTCTGAGGTTTTGCTAATTGTCTCACATAGGACCCTAGGATTTCAAATTATCACGCGCATAACACATTAGTCAGAATAGTACTTGCAGTGTCAAAAGTTGATGTTTTTATGAGTTGGTGTGTCTGCCTGGACTAATCTATAAGGAAACTATACCCTCGATGGTTTGGAGAAGGAAAGATATGAGAATTCCTTGAGAAGAGAAGAGTGTTATAAAGAAGAACTTGTCGCATTCCTTAAAAACATTGGTAGGTAGCATTCTCTGTACTTATTTTCATTGTGGATTATGCCTGAGCTTCTGTACGAGCGTTTCAAAAATTAGTTATTCATCAAGGTATATATTTGCATTTGTATCGGACTAGATCTGGTCGGTGATAATATTGTTGCATTGCAACCAATACAGATTTTGGCTATTGAAAAAATGGAATTTAGTGGGCTTTTGAACCTGAAACTTACCAAACTTCATAGAGAAAAATAATTGGCTCGTCAGTTACAAGGTTTGAGCAAAAAAAAAAACCCGCATTTGTCTCTTTTTGCATGCTGTCGTAGGAATTTAATCCTAAGGTCTGTTTAGTTGAACACTTTTAGAAGCCTTCAGAATGAAACCTCTAGTTATATTAGGAAATTTAGAAAAAAAGTGGGGTTTTATTTATTTTTTTTGGGTAAACTTAAGAAATGTGGAATTTTTTTTTTTTCTAAAATTTCTGAACAATGGAAAGCCTTAAAAAATGGGTTTTTTCAAAATTTTAGTTTTTGTCTACCCAAACTACCCCTCCCACATCTTCGCCTCCAAATTAGATTTCCCTCCAATCTACATGCCCTCCCACCCCCTCCTCTCCCTTTCCCACCCCGACCCCGACCCCAACCCCACCCACCCAAGTTCCACTTCAAATTTCTCTCCAAGTTGATACGCCCCTTTCCCCTCAAACCACCTTGACACACACACACACACAAGCACCCGCGTACACATACACACAAAGGTACAAATTAGATTTCCCTCCATCCCCCACACCCCCCAACACACACGTCTAGACATTGGCGATTGATTTGTTGGATTAAATTGAGGATCAGGTGAGGGGATTTGTGAAGGTTGAAGAAGGCGGTGGAGATTAACGGAGGGGTGAGAGTTGGCGCCAACTCTTTGATGACATGCCACTGAGAAGATTCGATTGACTACTGGAGGGAGTTAAAAATGATGAGTGAGTTGTGTGTGGGTTTAAGATTGGGAGGGTAAGAGGGGTGATGTGTGGTAGTGGTGATACAAATCTTACTTTACAAAAAAAAAAGTAACCAAATGCAACTCTTTTTATCCGTTTGTATCAATATTTCGTAACTTTACAAAAAAGGAAGTATTTTGGGCTCTATGGCTCTTCAGATATGCATTTTAATAACAGCTTGGTGATGGAAAGTTGTCATTGATATACAACTTTGTGGGCTTACGAGAAGGCATAACGAACCACACCTTTCAATTTGATATTAAGGAAGATTACTTCATTGAAAAGACACTTTTCATTCTGATTCATAATGCAATTGAGATGAAAGAAATGATTGTATTACAGTTTATTCTCTTTCGCGCTCTCCTCCCCTCCCCCTTCCCTCCCCTCGAAAAAAAGACCTCATTCTTCAAAATATCACATGCCAATTTTGACATGTCTAATTAAGACGACCAATAAATGCCAAGATTGTGTTATGAGATTCTTAATCTACAATTAAGTATAGGTGACAACCATTCAGAAACAAGTCAGGTGTGCAAAATTACAAGTCTTGTGCATATATGCTAACAGCATTCTGTATATATGCAAGACATTTAGGACCGGGCTATCATTTACTTGGTATAAACACCCATAATGAAGCTCCTTTGGTTGCTTGGAATGGAATAAAGTTTGGAAATGAATGGAACAACTGTTACAATGTATTCGAGTTTCCTAAAATACCGTCTAGTCATGTTAGGAATGCAATGGTCATTTCTTTCTTTCATTTGGTTGGCTAAACTTACCATTGAATGGAATGAAAATGTGTTCAAGAGTAGAAAATATCCTTTATATGTATGAGGAGGCAATAACCTAACACGTTGGGATTGTACAAGGCTAACGTGCTAGCATGCTACAACAGTTAACAAGGGCTACCTGTTGGCATTAGCTTAACAGCTTGAATGTCAAGTGTCTTTGTTTCTTGTACATTGCAACAACATAACTTGCAAAAGTTATTATATAACCCTAAATGACAAAAATTCATCCAATAAACCATAAGCTTATAAATGTGTCAAACAAAAATGTCCATAATGCATCAAAAAATGCACTAAAGATGGATTAATATAGTTGGATACATACACGTCCAACAAAAAGAAACATATTGTGTGTTGGTGTTTCGCGGCATTGTGAATTGGTGGTAGGTGTTTGCATGTGTATGTGGATGGGGTCGGATGGGGTGGGGGTAGGGAAGTAATATTCCTCAAAACCAAACTGGAAGTTTTGATTAGCTATGCCTTCTCAGAAGCCCCAAAGTTGTATATCAATGACAACTTTCCATCTCCAAGCAATTATCAAAATATATATCTGAAGAGCCATATAGCACAAAATACTTGCTTTTTTGTAGAGTAACCGAATATTGATACGAGCGGGCGAATACAGTTGCATCTAATTATTAATTATTATTTTTTTTTTGCGGAGTAGGACTTGTATCACCACCACCACGCATCATCCCTGTCATCCTCTTTACCTTAAACCCACACACAACTCACCCATCACCCTCCACTTCCTCCAGAAGTCAATCGAATCTTCTCAGTGGCATTTCATCAAACAATTGGCGCCCATTGTCACCAATCCTTTAATATCCATCGCCCTCTTTAACCTCGGCAAATCTCCTCACGTAATCCTTAATTTTATCCAAAAAATAAATCCCTATTGTCTAGATATATGTGTTAGGAAGGTGCGGGGGTGGGTGTGGAGAGATGAAGGGAAATCTGATTTGTGCCTTTGTGTGTGTGCGGGTACATGTGTTTATGTCGAGGTGGTTTGGGGGAAAAGGGGTGTACCAACTTGTAGGGAAATCTGACATGGGACTTGGGTGGATGGGTGGGTGAGGATTGGGGGGGTGGGAAAGAGAGAAGGGGGGGTGAGGGGGGATGTAGTTTGGAGGGAAATCTAATTTGGAAGGCAAGATGAGGGAGGGGTAGTTTGGGTAGAGAAAAACTAAAATAATGAGGAAAACGGTTTTTTTTTTTTTGGCTTTCCATTGTGCATGAACTTTTTTAAAAAAAAAACAAAACCTTCCACTAACTTCTAAACCCAAAATCCACTTTTTCCTAATTTTCCCTATAATCTATTTGTATATAGTACTTAGGCCTGCATTTACTTGAACTTCTTCATTGACATAGCATGTGTACTCTGATGCTAACTGGGTCGGTGACCCCATCGTTCATCGCTCGACGACTAGGTTGGTGAATCTCTTATCTCTCAGCATAGTAAGAAACGGTTTGCAATTACATAAAATATACAAAATGGGACCAATATAGATACGTAGCAGCGATAAATCATTAAATGACCAACTATACCTCAAGACCCTAGTTCATAGTTTAAACACTTGAAAAGAACGCATTTAGATTCCTTTCACTAAGTTTATTTAATCGCCTTAGATAGAAGAAACTATAGTTTTTTTTAGGCTTAATTGCATTACAAACACTGAGGCTGACAACCAAAACCCCAACTTTTACAACTCGAGACCCAATAGACCAAGGTTTACATGATGTTGCGATCTCACAATGTTTCTAACAGTGGTAAACGAATCCCTCGATTAGTTTTTGGGGATATTTTAGTCTTTTCTATTCCCCTGTGGCCAAACCCTTTGTCATCCACATCCACCACCACTTACCTCCTCACCACCTCATTTCCCTTTCCCACAACCTACCGATTCACCCCCACCACCCCATCACACACGTGTAACACCCCCCCCCCCCAACAAACCCAGACCCCGTAACACCCACCCATAGTATAACACATGCGCGAACACACACAGAGAAACCCAATTCGTAACACCTAAATCACAATGCACACACAAAGAGAGAACCCATACCCCATAACACCCACCTACCCACCCAACCCCCTTCCTCCTCACACCCCCCGGTAACACACACATACACACAAAGAATCTACATCCTATAAAACATTCACCATCCAGAGCCCATACCTGTAACACTCAACCACACATACGCACACACATAGAGAACCCACAACGAGCAAGACTAGTAAAGAAAAACTCAAATAAAAACCATAACGAGCAAAATTAATCAAAAAAAAATTCAAATTTGTGTGTGTGTGTGTGTGATATGTTAACCACGCGTGTTATGGGGTCTGGGTTCTTTGTATGGGTATATTAGGGGGTGGATGGGTGGGTAGGTATTACATTTGTTGTTTGGGGGAGCTGGTGAGAAATCGAGCACCGACGTAGGAGAACTGTCAAGCGGAGGTGGCGGCGGCGGCAGGCGCCACAGCCATGGTGGAACAAGATTGAGATGACGGTGGTTAGAGGAGGCGAAGAAGAAGGAAAAGATAAAGTAGATGGACAAAAGGAAAAATTACCATCTTACTCTTCCTCTCCTTTGATCTCAACTGTCAAAATTGATTGAAAAACTTTATTGCTAAAAATATTCAAAAAAATAATCTAAAAACCAAAATACCCATAAAAAGTAACGTAATAGTTAACTCTTTTTAGTAAAATCCTAAGATTGCAAGTCGAGCTGTAAACTTTAGGGTTTTGGCTGCAATTCTTTGGCAAACACAGGGTCTGGAGTGTAATTAAGCCTTTTGATTACATGGAACAAACACTTGGTTTGATGTTACTAAAATTAACTACATATGGTTTCAAGAATTACACTCAAGTCATTGAAGTTTGGTACCTTCTTACATTTATCTTATTCTAGTTACATGAACTTCAACCCATGTGAGAAATACCAATGTATCACATTTTCTACAATGATTTTCCAAAGTTTCCTTTTAGCTAGCTCAAGGTTTTAAGAACTATGTAATCTTCCCACAATAATAATATTTTGTACTTTTTCGAACGATTTAAAATAACCATTTGTTCTCCAAAATATAAAAAGGCGATAATTTTGAGCAACACTGGGTCATTAGTAGGGAATGAAAATGTTAAAATTATTTTGGGGTTAAAATAAAATTTTTGTAAAGTTTTGGGATCATGTTGTAAATATGGAACTTTAGGGGCTATTTTGTAAATTATGAAAAATGGCATGTCCCTGTCAAATATTGAGAAAATTGTTCATAACATGATGCCACCTTCTACTTTTAAAAGGGTGACTAATCTAATTTAAATTTAAATTAATGGAAAAATCTTAAAAGAACAAGATAAAAAAATTTGGGAGAGAAAAAAAAACAAAAAGAGAAAACAAAAGACAACAAGAAGAAATATAAAAATAGAGGGAAAAAAAACTGGGGCTCGGGCACAGAGAGAGAGAGATTGAAGAATTCTTAAGGGGTAATCTCTCATTATTTTAGTAAGTGTGATTTAGTGTGTGTTGTGCGTGCATAATATGTGTTTCAAGTACTGTACAATTTGTGTGTGTGTGTGTGTGTGTCTGAGCCGTGAAGATGGCTATGTAGGGTGTGTGTTTTTTTAGTGTATGGGTGCTTCGGGTGTGGGGTTATGGGGTGTGATTGTGTGTTGTTAGTGGTTGGTGTGTGCTTGTGTGTAAGGGTAGGGGATAGTGGTCGTGGGTGTGTGTAATGGGTATTTTGTGTGTGTCAATTTCGGGTGTGTGAGTTTGTGTGTGTATATTGTGTATGTGTGGTGTAAGTAGGTGTTTAGGAGGGAATTTGGGTGGGTACTAGTATTTGTGTGTGTTGCCGAGAGTATGTGTGTTTTGATTTGTAACTCTGTGTGTGTGTGAGAGAGAGAGAGAGAGAGGTGTAATAGTGTGTGTTTTGATTTGAATAGTGACTGTAATTGAACTAAAGCTAGGCTTAGGGTTAGTCAGTTTATTTAATGATTTTTTAAAACTAGTTCCACTTAGATTTTGACCAAGTTCAAAATAGTGACCCCCATTATTTTTACAGATGTATAGTGTGGAATCTTTTGGGAATTTTCTGTGTCCACAAAGGACGCTAAATTAGCGTATTGATTAAAAGGAATTTTTGAATTATTTAATATGGCAAATAAAATTATTTTTATCTGAAAATTTTAGGAGAATCTTATATTACTGATATGTTTCACTTTTTAAAACTTTGTGCCATTCCAAAGTCAATAGCTATTTTTAGTAAAACCGGCTTTTCAGCTCTCGAACAGGACACCGGTTCGGGATTTTGAGCCCAAAAATGACTTCAAAATGCTTAAAAAGGTAATTTAAAATGTTTTTGAGATTTTTCTGGTGCATAGGGCATCAGAAGGTGCTTTGGTAATTTTCCACCGAGATGGGGTGTTTTGATAATTTTAACTATAATAGATACTTTTTGGTAAATTCATATACGATAGGAATATTTTAGTGATTTTACCTAGGGGAAAGACATTCGGGTAGTTTAGATTTGAGATGGGTATTTATGGTAATTTTACACAAGAGGGGCATTTGGTAATTTTACATACTCGGTGAGTGGGTCATTCTGGTAATGTGAGTGAGTCGGTATTTGGTCTATAGTGTCGTACCATAAATTGTATTATGATCATTTGATTATTCCGTTTAGGTTTATAGAAAAGACATTCCGGTTAGGATAGCTTAGCTTCGGATTCAGGTAAGGATTTTTCATCTGAACCTTCGGTAAGGATTTTCGTCCGACCCCCAAATTTATCAACTTGTTCTTGTAAGTATTCTTTCGATTTGCTTATGGTTGGACTCTGAATATACGAATTGATATCAGCATATGTTATTTGGCATTGAAACCCTATTTTGAACTCTAAGCGATATTTGAAACTCTTCTTGATTCTCATCTGTTTTTGTATATCCGAGCATTGATTTACATGTTGATATACGTACGTTGTCCCTCTGAATATTGACATGAGATTTGTTTGGTGTGTAAGGGAGGGAGGTTATGTGTAATGGAGGGAGTTGGTACGTATTCGTGAATTTACTGCGCGGGACGCAGGCTAGTACCTTGATGGACTATTATTCATACATATGCGTATGTAGTCTGTATTGTGCATTCTCAGCGTGGCTTTGCTTGTGCTCATGGTCAACATTATCTAGACTTGTTTATATTGTGTTTGAAAATAATGGTCTTGACATCTGATCGAATGGGATTGAGTTGAAACTCTTTCCCATATTGTTATCAAACTATTTGTGATTTTTGGAAACTCTTTGGAAAATTATTCGAATCTTGAATTGTTTCATGATTTTTTCATTGTTGCTTATGCAACCTTATTAAGCTCTCAAAAGCTCACCCTTGTTTGATTTCCTTTTGCAGGTAATGATCAATTGTAGATTGCTTGGAGTTAGGTTAGAGCCTGAGTGAGATGTCGGAGTGTCCACCACTTTTTTGAGTAGTAAGACCCCTGCGTGGGTCGATATTGTTAGTTCATTTTGTAAAGAACTTAAATTTGTAAAGCACCTTAGTTATGTTTTCGTTGTTAAGGTTTCTTATTTTTTTAGACAGTAAATTTTAGAGAATTTGACTTACAATGTACCCTAGAAGCTCTGAAGTTTGTTTCATAAGGGTGAGATGTGATTTTATGTAATGTGGTAGGTTAACGCTTCAGGAGTTCGGGGCATTTGAGCTCCCCATTTTTGGGTCGTTACAGTTGGTATCAGAGCCTAGGCAGGGGCGGAACCAGGAATTTTTTTCAGGGGATGCAAAAATTATATCGAATTCATCAAAAAAAAAATTTTAAGTAAAATAATATTAAAAAGTTTTCTATATAATCACTGAAATCAAACTAAAATTAATTAACCAAACATATATTCTAAACCTCTATATAATCACTGAAATTAACATATATAATCACTGAAATTAAACTAAAATTAACATATATAATCATCTAAGTACGCCCAGCAAACCTGAGATTCTAACAACAACTACTTGTCCACAACCTCATCATCCTTTGTCTGTCACTCTCGGTGCAATCAAGTTGTACATTATGCATCAGTTATTGTACATTAGAGTGCGTAATTAACCACTTAAATTGATAACCCAACTAGCAAGCTAGATAATTAGCACATAACGCAGCTTCAAATCAAATTCCCAACTAAACATTGCGCAAGATTCAAGTAAGACGCTAAGGTCACGTTTTAGATACAAACAGAAAAGGGGAAACATAGATAAAACCATGAGAAGTTTGTACCTCCCCTCCATAAGAAATTTTTCAAAATTTCAGCAGAACCACCTCCATAAGCAATTTTTCAAAAGTTCAGGGGGGGCTTCAGCCCCCCTTGTCACCATGTAGGTCCGCCCCTGAGCCTAGGTATATGATTCTGTAGACACGTAACAACAGATCATAGGTCACAAAATGATGTAGACTCGTACTTTAGAGTTAAGAAGTCTACCTTTAACTTTTAATGGTATTGCTATTTAGCATGCATTTGTATAACTCTGAAAACTGTTATCTGTACCCGTACGGTTAGCACTCGTAGCACCGATAGTTGAGATCGTACGGAGGGCCATGAGGTCCTCAATAGAGAGGTACCACTACCATTGGGAGGAACAACAGCAGAACTCGGAGCTGATGGCTACAGTTTTGAACACGATGAACCAGATTCTGTCTTTGATGACACAGATTCTGGCTAACCAGTAGCAATGAGTATAGAATCCGTTCCAACCACAGCCACAACTTAGTACCCTGGGTGAGTTTAATAAAAAAAATAAGAGTAACTTTAGAGGTTTGTTGAGGCAAAGGGTTTGATAAACGAGATAGAGAAAAAATTTCAGGCAATTCATTGCTGTAAGAGGCAAAAGGTGGAGTTTTCCATCTATAAGTTGAGGGGTGAGGCAGACTAGTGGTAGAGGTAAGTAAGGCGCCTCAGGAGTTGGCTGACATGACTTGGGAGCAATTTCGAAATTCGTTCTTTAAGCGGTATTTTTTGGCAAGCTACCAGGAGGAAAGGCTTAGAGAGTTTGCCAATGTGGCATAGGAAGACCAAGAGTCAGTGGATGAGTTTGAGATGAGGTTCTCACGTCTCGCTAGGCTTGCCTCTAGATTGTTGCCGATGGAGGCAATAGATGCCAGAAGTTTGAGTGGGGGCTTAAGACTGAGTTAATAGATGAGGTGATTTTTACTCGATTGACGAGCTATATGGAATGTGTACACTTGGCACGTGCTTTGGAGCAGTCAAGTTTGACAATAGAAGAAGGTATGAGCAAAGGCAGAGTGGACAAAAAGCGGATAGGCATGAACTTTCCCAGGATAGATTTACAGGGCTGACAAGCGTCAAAAACTTTTACCGCCAGCACAGCAGGGTGCCCAAGGCCCAAGGTTGAGCAGAGTCAGGGATTTAGGTCTGCTTCAGCTCAGGGATTTAGACCATGGCAGAGTTCTGGGAGTCAACCTAGGCAAAGTATGGTATTTAGATGAGCGCAGGACGCATGAGCCGGACCTGTCGATTTGGACCTCCTCAGAGCTTTAGGTCTCGACCTACACCGAATGTTAGTCAATATTGAGGGTTGGCTTTTTGGACCATCCCTTGTGTCCAGTATGAGAAGATCCATAGTGGTAACTCACGTTACAGATTTACCAGGGATGTTTCAAGCGTTGAACTGTGAAGCTTCAAGTTCGAGACTGTATGTTCCTTAGAAAGAATCAATCAATTTTTGCCCCTGCATCTATATCTAGTGCAGTAGCAAAGAGTGTTCCTCGCCAGAGAGGAGGGCAGAATTAGCAAGGCCTGACTCAGCAGTCTCAGTTTCCGTAGAGGTAGAGGCCCAGAACATCATCCCGTCTTTATTCTATGTCTGCTCAGGAAACTGCCACATCCAGTGACGTGGTGTCACGTACACTTATGGTTCAGTTATTAGATACTCGTATATTGATTGATTCTGGAGCATCATATTCCTTCGTATTTATTACTTTTACGCGGCTATTGAGGGTGAAAACCAGTCATTTAGAGGCTAAACTTGTGATAGGCACTCCATGGGGAGAGTCTTTGATTGTTTTTATTGTTCTCTATGACTGTATAGATCTTCCTAGAGGTCTCATCCCATTAGCTATTTGGAATTTTAATTTGATATCATACTAGGCATGGATTGTCATGGGAAACCTTAGTAGTATTTGAAGGTTTGTAAGGTATGAGTAGTAGTTTAAGTTAGTCATTTGATTTATGAGTTAGAATGGTATTTTTGGGAAGTGATTGGTGTTACGTCTGAAAGTTTGGTTTGAGAGTACGACAAGAAATGTGGAACCCTACCTTAGCATCTCGTTCATTAATTTGTATGTTGAATTCAATTGCGACTTAATTGAATGCTAACTTGCTCTGGATGTCGGAGAAGATGTCATTCTTAATGGTGGGATAGTATCTGACCCACTAGCCATGGGAAAGCTACGAATCCTATTAAAAACCAATAATCTCAA
>JAVXUO010001024.1:0-102681 GCA_033065855.1 Escallonia rubra
GGCTTCGGTGGTAGAGAGTGCAACCGAATTTTGCTTTTTGGACCCCCAAGTAACCAGAGAGTGACCTAGGAATTGCCAACCTCCATAGTACTTTTCCGCTCGGTTTTACAACCGGCATAGTCGGCGTCGGAGTAACCAATTAGGTCAAAAAATGAAGTGTTTCTAGGAAACCATAACCCTAAATCGTGAGTGCCCTTAAGATATCTAAGGATTCTCTTGACGGCAATCAAATGAGATTCCTTAGGACAAGCTTGAAATCTAGCACATAAACAAACACTAAACATTATATCGGGTCTACTTGCGGTAAGGTAAAGGAGTGATCCGATCATACCTCGATAGCGCTTAATATCAACATCCTTACCCTTTTCATCTTTATCAATCTTTAAAGAAGAGCTCATTGGAGTGTCAAAAGCATTTGATGCTTCCATGTCAAATCTTTTGAGTAGCTCTTTGGTGTATTTGGCTTGGTTGATAAAGATTCCATCCTTGCTTTGTTTGATTTGCAATCCAAGGAAGAAGGTGAGTTCTCCCATCATGCTCATTTCAAACTCCTTACTCATACAAGAAGCAAACTCTTCGCACAAGGATCCATTAGTAGCACCAAATATAATATCATCAACATAAATTTGCACCAACAATAAGTCATTGCCCTTAGATTTTATAAAAAGAGTGGTGTCAAGTTTTCCTCTTGAAAAACCATTTTCTAAAAGAAAATTACTTAGCCTTTCATACCAAGCTCTAGGAGCTTGTTTTAAACCATAAAGAGCTTTGCTAAGACGGAAAACATGGTTTGGAAATTTTTCATGTTCAAAGCCGGGAGGTTGAGCCACATAGACCTCCTCCGAAATAAAACCATTTAGAAAGGCACTCTTGACATCCATTTGAAAGAGTTTAAAATCTCTATAGCAAGCAAAAGCTAAAAGCATTCTAATAGATTCAAGTCTAGCTACCGGTGCATAAGTTTCATCAAAATCAATTCCTTCCTCTTGGTTATAACCTTGGGCCACTAATCTAGCCTTGTTTCTAACCACGACTCCGGATTCATCAAGTTTGTTTCTAAAAATCCATTTTGTGCCTATAATCCTAAAGTTTTGAGGTTTAGGCACAAGGGTCCAAACTTGATTTCTTTCAAATTGAACTAGCTCTTCTTGCATAGCAAGCATCCAAGATTCATGATGTAGAGCTTCGGAAAATTTCTTTGGTTCAATTTGGGAAAGAAACGCTATATTAACATGTTGTTGAAGAGAGCGTCGAGTTCTTACCCCACTCGAAGGATTACCTAAGATTTGATCGCTTGGATGATCCTTTTTGTAAGTCCAATCTTTTGGTAATTCTTGAGAGTCGTCCAAGTTTGAAGCATCATTGATTGCTTCCTCATTTCCCTCTTGAGAACTTGATGGTTGCTCCCCTAGATCAATTTCTTTGGGGTTGCCTTGTAGTGTATCACTTATGTCCAAAGTTCTCAAGTCATTGTCCATGTCATCTACATTAACAATGTTAGTCCTCCGAAGAAAAGGATTAGTCTCATCAAAAGTAACATTAATGGATTCTTCAACAACCAAAGTACTTTTATTATAAACTCTATATGCCATACTATTATTAGAGTAACCAAGAAAAATACCCTCAAAGGTTTTGGAATCAAATTTGCTAAGGTGATCCTTGGTATTTAAAACAAAACATTTGCAACCAAAGACTCTAAAAAAGCTCACCTTAGGTTTCTTATCATTAAAAAGCTCATAAGGGGTTTTTAACAAAATTTTTCGCAAGATAACTCTATTAAGAACAAAGCATGCACAATTGACCGCCTCCGCCCAAAAGTATTTAGGTAAACCATATTCGTTAAGCATTGTTCTTGCCGCTTCTTGCAAAGACCTATTCTTTCTTTCGGCAACACCATCTTGTTCGAGGCGTCCTAGGCGCAGAAAAATTATGGGAGATCCACAAGTCATCACACAAGGCTCCTATTTTTGAATTTTCAAATTCTCTACCATGATCACTCCGAATGTTTGTAATCAAATAACCTTTTTGATTTTGAACACGTTTTGCAAATGAAGTGAACACATTTAGAGATTCATCTTTGGTAGCCAAAAGAAAGTCCAAGTATAGCGAGAAAAGTCATCAACAATAACAAAACAATATGATTTACCACCAAGACTCGTAGTTGGGATTGGTCCAAACAAATCCATGTGAAGTAATTGCAAGGGTCTAGAAGTAGATACCATTTTCTTCGGTTTGTGAGAGACCTTCTTTTGCTTACCCATTTGACAAGCATCACATACTTTATCCTTTTCAAACTTGATCTTCGGGAGACCCCTCACAAGTTCTTTGCTTGAAATATCCTTCAAGTGCTCCATGTGCATGTGACCAAGTCTTCGATGCCAAAGCCAAGATGTTTCACTAATAGCACTAAGACACTTGACATCTTGGTTAGCTAAATCATTTAATTGAATGGAGTAAACATTATTATCTCTACTACCAACCAAAATAGTTTCATTGTTCTTCAAGGATAGTATAGTGCATTGAGAAGCCTCAAAGATAACTTTAAAACCTTTATCACTAAATTGACTAATACTAAGCAAGTTATGCTTCAATCCTTCAACATATAACACATTCTCAATTGAATGTGGTTCCTTACCAATAGTTCCTTTACCTTTGATTCTTCCTTGAGAATTGTCACCAAAGGTCACATTTCCTCCTTCCTTAAGATCAATCGATGTGAAAAGAGATATGTTGCCGGTCATATGTCTGGCGCATAACCTATACAGAATCCACTTCTTGCTACTAGATTTTGCTTTGAGACATACCTATAAACACAAATCAAGTAATGACTTTTGGTACCCAAATTTTCTTGGGTCCTTGGGTGTTAGTCTTGCATTTGTATTCTTGACCTTTCACAATCCACATTTTCTTTCTACCTCTAACAAAAACAATTCTACAAGGACAATGATTAGTCGTATGCCCTTTCTTGTTGCACCAACCACAATGTGTAAAAGGTGTGCAATAGTTCTTTGGTCGTTTTGTAAGAATATTCAACCTAGCTTGTTGTTGCAAAACTTTAGGAGGCATGGCCATGGGATCTAATCCAAGACCACCTTTGTTTAGGCCAATTCTTTGGCGTCCAAGCATGACATCCAAATTGTTTTGACCATCAACAAATTTTTCAAGACATTTTCTTAAATCACAAATCTCAACTTGTAAATCTTCATTTTGTTTTTCTAAAGCCAAAGTTTTGGAAGAGATTTGTTTTGAGCTAGGAGTGTTAACAAGTAAATCAACCAAATTGTTATTCACATGCTCTACATATAAATGGCTAGACATGCATTCATTCTTGGCATGCAACTTATCATTTTCCATTATCAACTTCTCAATTTTCTTATTAGCTTCAAGAAATTTCTTAGACAAAATAATATTTTTCTTGCACATTTTCTTGGATTCTTCATATAAGCTATCATAAGCATCTTCAAAACTTTCATTCTCACTATCACTACCGAAAGAGCTTACCTCATCATTTGCCATGAAGCACACATTTGCTTGATCATTCTCTTCATCACTTGAATCAAAGTCACTCCATGTTGAAGTGTGTTCGGCATTCATTGCTCTTTCCTTCTCCTTGTTCTCTTTCTTAGAGAATTGTCTTCTTTTAGCTTTTTCCCATACATCTCTTCTTTCCTTCTTCTCCTTTTGTAGATTGGACAATCCATCTTCATGTGTCCCGGCTTGTGGCATTTGTAGCAAAGCCTCTCTTCGTTGCTAGCATTTTGTTGCCTTCTCCCATCATTTCTTCTAAATCTTAAGAACTTCTTGAAGTTCTTTGCAACCAATGCCATATCCTCTTCATTAAATTCTTCATCATCACTTGACTCAAGGTTTGAAGATGAAGCTTTAAGAGCAATTGATGTAGGCTTCTTCTTGACGTCCTCTTGATCAAAGGTCTTGAGTTGCATTTCGTACGTCATGAGTGAGCACATCAATTCATCAAGAGGAAAGATGTTGAGATTCTTTGATTCTTGGATGGCGGTGATCTTTGCATCCCAAGCTCTTGGTAAGGACCTAATCACTTTTCTCACTAGATCACCATTAGTGAATTCCTTACCCAATTGCTTCAAAGGGTTCACAATGTTAGTAAAACGAGTATTCATATCCGTAATAGATTCATTTTGAAGCATATGGAATAACTCATAATCTCTAAACAATAAATTCATCTTGGAGTCTCTAAGAAGAGAAGTCCCTTCATGAGTGACTTGAAGAGTATCCCAAATACTCTTAGCGGAATTACACATAATGACTCTATTGAGTTCATTTGTGTCTAAAGCACATACAAGACAATTTTTTGCTCTAGCATTCATGCAAATCATCTTCTTGTCATGATCACTATACTCCGATTTTGATTTAGGTTCTTCAACCTTGTCAACCACTTTTATCGGAACGAATGGGCCATCTTCAACAATATCCCACATCTCATAGTCTTGAGATTCTAAGTAGATTTTCATCTTAACTTTCCACACACTATAGTTGGTCCCATTAAACAATGGAGGCCTAGTGGTAGAACTACCCTCCATACCCCCAACATAAGCCATGATCGATTAACTCTCTTGGCGTTACCCAATATAACAAGAGCCGAGGCTCTGATACCACTTGAAACCAATAAAATAACCCTAGAGGGGGGGTGAATAGGGTTTTAAGACTACTTTAAAAAATAACAACCAACAAACCTTAATCTCAAAAACTCAAGTAAACAAGCAACCAATCTCAACACAATATGTAAAACAATAATGTAAAGAGAGAAGGGTTTAGAGATACTTGACAAAGAGAATTGAATGGTTCGGCTTGATATACCCACAAGCCTACGTCCACCCCTTCAAGGAAGTCCCTTGAAAGGCCCTAGAATCCACTAGTATGATCTTCCTTACGGGTCAAGATCGAACCTCTTACAATCCCTTGATGCTATGCCCACATCAAGAACAAGCTTTGACAAACCCAAAGCTCCAAAGCTTGACAACCCCAAGCTTTGATACAAGAACCTTTCAATGAAGAAATGAGTACAAGATTTCACTCTTAAGAAGTAGATGAGTACAAGTTGAAGTACTAGAACAAGAGAGATGAGTGTATGATGACTTATGAAAGTGTATCTCTCTCTAATGTAAGCTCACAATAAATGCTCTCTTGAAAAGGATGAGAAATCAATGAAAACAAGAGAGATTTGAACAATTGCTTTGATCTTTGAGAATATGAAAGATATGAGAGCTTTGAATGCAATTGATGATTGAAAACAATGCCCAAAATGAGTATTTATAGAGCTGGGAATAAATATGACCGTTTGGGGTTAGGTAGGGCATTAAATGCGCCAAACGGTAAATGCAGTCGACTGCAATGCCCATTGCAGTCGACTGTAACCCAAAAAGTAGCCGTTGGAATTTCAAAATTCCAACTTGCAGTCGACTGCAATGCAATGCAGTCGACTGTAATGAGCTACTGGAAGTATTGCAGTCGACTGCATTCAATGCAGTCGACTGTAATACCCTACTGCCCAACATGCAGTCGACTGCATCCCAATGCAGTCGACTGCATCCCTGAAAATGCAGTTTCCTGTTTTTAAAGCATGAAAAACATTTTATGCATGCAAGGGAAACCTATGGGCAAGTTCTAGGTATACAGTCATCGTAACGATCATCTCTCTATGTCTAGTTTACAAAGACGGAAATAAAAGCATGAAAACTTCAATCGTCGAATTTCCTCTTTGATGCGTTCCGTTGAGAGTCTTTGATCGTGTTGCTCGTCTAATAAACCGTTTGCATGAGTATGAGATTGTTCCTATTGCTTCATCAACTCAATGCATGTTAGACAGCATAATCATCAATGTTAGTTATCATCAAAATCAAATATAATCCTAGGTTAAATAACCGTAGGGTTAACAATCTCCCCCTTTTTGATGATGGCAAACATTGATTCAAAGAATATGAGATATATAAGATAAAATGCGAAGTGAAGCATAACAATCTCAATTTAAAAACCATAAGGGGTCATGAGAAGAAATCATGACAAAACGCTCCCCCTATCTTAAGCAAAGTAGGGCTCCCCCTAACTTAAGTAATATATGCTCATATCAAGTTCACACAAATATGAATCAACAATATTTTCTCCCCCTTTTGACATCATTGAAAAAGGTCAAGGGTGTGTGTGAAAGTGATCAACTTATGTATCCATGCATGGATAATCAATATTGCCAACAAGGGCAATCAAAATCATAAACACATAAGTACTTGAATAACCATTGAAAGGTGTACCAAACACTTTGTTACAAAGATAGCACAAATAGGAAGTGTAAGGGAATTAGAAATATGAGTGTGTGCAAATGAAATGAATATCAACAAAATCAATGATGTTGAAAAGAGAAACATCAACCAAAGCATGCTTTAATCATATTAAATAATGATCAAGCATGAGAAGTGCAACTTGCATGATTTAGCACAAGAGATATAACATTTAGTCACATAGGTGAAGACATGCCAAGTTCTCTTCTAAGAGCGGAAAACCTCTTCGAATCTAGAGGTTTAGTGAAGATGTCCGCTAATTGGTGATTTGTGTCCACGAAATCTAGAACAATATCACCTTTTTGCACATGATCACGGATAAAATGGTGTTTGATTTCTATGTGCTTTGTGCGTGAATGTTGGATGGGATTTTTGGTCAAGTCAATGGCACTAGTGTTATCACATAAGATAGGTATGTGATCATACTTGAGTCCAAAGTCCAAAAGAGTTTGTTTCATCCAAAGAATTTGTGCACAACAAGCACCAACCGCCATATATTCGGCTTCGGTGGTAGAGAGTGCAACCGAATTTTGCTTTTTGGAACTCCAAGAAACAAGAGAGTGACCTAGGAATTGGCAACCTCCACTAGTACTTTTCCGCTCGGTTTTACAACCGGCATAGTCGGCGTCGGAGTAACCAATTAGGTCAAAAAAAGAAGTGTTTCTAGGAAACCATAACCCTAAATCGTGAGTGCCCTTAAGATATCTAAGGATTCTCTTGACGGCAATCAAATGAGATTCCTTAGGACAAGCTTGAAATCTAGCACATAAACAAACACTAAACATTATATCGGGTCTACTTGCGGTAAGGTAAAGGAGTGATCCGATCATACCTCGATAGCGCTTAATATCAACATCCTTACCCTTTTCATCTTTATCAATCTTTAAAGAAGAGCTCATTGGAGTGTCAAAAGCATTTGATGCTTCCATGTCAAATCTTTTGAGTAGCTCTTTGGTGTATTTGGCTTGGTTGACAAAGATTCCATCCTTGCTTTGTTTTATTTGCAATCCAAGGAAGAAGGTGAGTTCTCCCATCATGCTCATTTCAAACTCCTTACTCATACAAGAAGCAAACTCTTCGCACAAGGATCCATTAGTAGCACCAAATATAATATCATCAACATAAATTTGCACCAACAATAAGTCATTGCCCTTAGATTTTATAAAAAGAGTGGTGTCAAGTTTTCCTCTTGAAAAACCATTTTCTAAAAGAAAATTACTTAGCCTTTCATACCAAGCTCTAGGAGCTTGTTTTAAACCATAAAGAGCTTTGCTAAGACGGAAAACATGGTTTGGAAATTTTTCATGTTCAAAGCCGGGAGGTTGAGCCACATAGACCTCCTCCGAAATAAAACCATTTAGAAAGGCACTCTTGACATCCATTTGAAAGAGTTTAAAATCTCTATAGCAAGCAAAAGCTAAAAGCATTCTAATAGATTCAAGTCTAGCTACCGGTGCATAAGTTTCATCAAAATCAATTCCTTCCTCTTGGTTATAACCTTGGGCCACTAATCTAGCCTTGTTTCTAACCACGACTCCGGATTCATCAAGTTTGTTTCTAAAAATCCATTTTGTGCCTATAATCCTAAAGTTTTGAGGTTTAGGCACAAGGGTCCAAACTTGATTTCTTTCAAATTGAACTAGCTCTTCTTGCATAGCAAGCATCCAAGATTCATGATGTAGAGCTTCGGAAAATTTCTTTGGTTCAATTTGGGAAAGAAACGCTATATTAACATGTTGTTGAAGAGAGCGTCGAGTTCTTACCCCACTCGAAGGATTACCTAAGATTTGATAGCTTGGATGATCCTTTTTGTAAGTCCAATCTTTTGGCAATTCTTGAGAGTTGTCCAAGTTTGAAGCATCATTGATTGCTTCCTCATTTTCCTCTTGAGACCTTGATGGTTGCTCCCCTAGATCAATTTCTTTGGGGTTGCCTTGTAGTGTATCACTTATGTCCAAAGTTCTCAAGTCATTGTCCATGTCATCTACATTAACAATGTTAGTCCTCCGAAGAAAAGGATTAGTCTCATCAAAAGTAACATTAATGGATTCTTCAACAACCAAAGTACTTTTATTATAAACTCTATATGCCATACTATTATTAGAGTAACCAAGAAAAATACCCTCAAAGGTTTTGGAATCAAATTTGCTAAGGTGATCCTTGGTATTTAAAACAAAACATTTGCAACCAAAGACTCTAAAAAAGCTCACCTTAGGTTTCTTATTATTAAAAAGCTCATAAGGGGTTTTTAACAAAATTTTTCGCAAGATAACTCTATTAAGAACAAAGCATGCACAATTGACCGCCTCCGCCCAAAAGTATTTAGGTAAACCATATTCGTTAAGCATTGTTCTTGCCGCTTCTTGCAAAGACCTATTCTTTCTTTCGGCAACACCATTTTGTTGAGGAGTTCTAGGAGCCGAAATATTATGTGATATCCCAAAGTCATCACACAAGGCTCCTATTTTTGAATTTTCAAATTCTCTACCATGATCACTCCGAATGTTTGTAATCAAATAACCTTTTTGATTTTGAACACGTTTTGCAAATGAAGTGAACACATTTAGAGATTCAACTTTGGTAGCCAAAAAGAAAGTCCAAGTATAGCGAGAAAAGTCATCAACAATAACAAAACAATATGATTTACCACCAAGACTCGTAGTTGGGATTGGTCCAAACAAATCCATGTGAAGTAATTGCAAGGGTCTAGAAGTAGATACCATTTTCTTCGGTTTGTGAGAGACCTTCTTTTGCTTACCCATTTGACAAGCATCACATACTTTATCTTTCTCAAACTTGATTTTCGGGAGACCCCTCACAAGTTCTTTGCTTGAAATATCCTTCAAGTGCTCCATATGCATGTGACCAAGTCTTCGATGCCAAAGCCAAGATGTTTCACTAATAGCACTAAGACACTTGACATCTTGGTTAGCTAAATCATTTAATTGAATGGAGTAAACATTATTATCTCTACTACCAACCAAAATAGTTTCATTGTTCTTCAAGGATAGTATAGTGCATTGAGAAGCCTCAAAGATAACTTTAAAACCTTTATCACTAAATTGACTAATACTAAGCAAGTTATGCTTCAATCCTTCAACATATAACACATTCTCAATTGAATGTGGTTCCTTACCAATAGTTCCTTTACCTTTGATTCTTCCTTGAGAATTGTCACCAAAGGTCACATTTCCTCCTTCCTTAAGATCAATCGATGTGAAAAGAGATATGTTGCCGGTCATATGTCTTGAGCATCCACTATCAAGAATCCACTTCTTGCTACTAGATTTTGCTTTGAGACATACCTATAAACACAAATCAAGTAATGACTTTTGGTACCCAAATTTTCTTGGGTCCTTGGGTGTTAGTCTTGCATTTGTATTCTTGACCTTTCACAATCCACATTTTCTTTCTACCTCTAACAAAAACAATTCTACAAGGACAACGATTAGTCGTATGCCATTTTTTGTTGCACCAACCACAATGTGTAAAAGGTGTGCAATAGTTCTTTCGACCATCATCGCTGGGTTCTTTGAAGTATAGTTGGGCCAACGCCGAGGCTTGAACAGCCATGGCGATGTCCGCAAATCGGTACATAGCTAAAATCTTGATATTGAGCAGCCATTAGTAGCAAAAAGCATGAAAATTTTCTTTTTCACTTTTTTTTTTCCTTTTTTAATCAAAGAGAATTTGCCATCAGTAGCTAAAGGCATAAATTTGTTTTAAAACAACAAAAAAAGAAAGACGGAGATGCATAACTTTTAAGATTTGGACGGCTATTCAACCTAAGATATCGGAAAGAGGAGATCATCACACGCATAAAAATGGCCAAATTAAAGCTTTTCCCTGGGACTTCCACTGGCCATACGAACCCATTTTAACTACTACAAAATCATGGGTAAAACACTAATAATAAACATTTTCTTCTTGTTAACAGAGAACCTCATCACTACCTATGAGCTATGGTGCAGCTTCATTTCCAGCATCAGCCCCCTCTCCAAAATTTTCTTAAGCCAGCTCAACTTCTCCTTCATTACCAGCTTCAATTTCAGCACGGCCGGCGCGCATCACTATCCTGTCATTATTACCAGCTTCAATTTTAGAACCGCCGACATCACCTTCCTCTCCAACATTACCAATTTCAATTTCAGCACCGCAGGCATCAACTTCGTCTCCAACATTACCTTCATCTATAACTAACATTACCTTCTGCACCGCCACCTCCATTTCCGTAACCACAACACGCTAGAATGGTTGCAGTCCACTGTGCAGCTAAGGTGGAATTCATAAAAGTGGTGAGAAAGGAGGCACCGATCAAGGAATAGAGAACCACGAAGAAGAGTTTTCGAGCATCATTGCTGGGTTCTTTGAAGTATAATTGGGCCCACGCCGAGGCTTGAACAACCATGGCGATGTCCGCAAATCGGTACATAGCTAAAATCTTGATATTGAGGGGCCATTAGTAGCAAAAAGCATGAAAATTTTGTTTTTCATTTTTTTTAATCAAAGAGATTTTGCCATCAGTTGCTAAAGGCATAAATTCGTTTTAAAACAACATAAAAAGAAAGACGGAGATGCATAGATTTTATGATTTGGACGGGTATTCAACCTAAGATATCGGATATCAGACATCATCACACACATAAAAATGGCAAAATTAAAGCTGTTCCCAGGGACTTCTACCACAAAAGTTGGCCATACGAACCCATTTTAACTACTGCAAAATCATGGGTAAAACACTAATAATAAACATTTTCTTCTTGTTAACAGAGAACCTCATCACTACCTATGAGCTATGGTGCAGCTTCATTTCCAGCATCAGCCCCTCTCCAAAATTTTCTTAAGCCAACTCAAGTTCTCCTTCATTACTAGCTTCAATTTCAGCACCACCGGCGCACATCACCTTCCTCTCCAACATTACCAACTTCAGTTTCAGCACCGCAGGCATCGCCTTCCTCTCCAACATTACCTTCATCTGCAACACCAACTCTAACATTACCTTCTGCACCGCCAACTCCATTTCCGTAACCACAACACTCTAGAATGCTTGCAGTCCACTGTGAAGGTAGGGTGGAATTGATAAAACTCTTGAGAAAGGAGGCGCCGGTCATGGAATAGAGAACCACGAAGAAGAGTTTTCGACCATCAACGCTGGGTTCTTTGAAGTGTAATTGGGCCAACGCCGAGGCTTGAAAAGCCATGGCGATGTCCGCAAATCGGTACATTGCTAAAAATCTTGATATTGAGGGGCCATTAGAAGCAAAAAGCATGAAAATTTTCTTTTTGACTTTTGCTTAATCAAAGAGATTTTGCCATTAGTAGCTAAAAGCATAAACTTTTTTTAAAACAACAAAAAAAGAAAGACGGAGATGCATAGCTTTTAAGATTTGGACGGCTATTCAACCTAAGATATTGGACAGAGCAGACATCACACACATAAAAATGGCCAAATTAAAGCTGTTTCCTGGGACTTCTTCCACAAAAGTTGGCCATACGAACCCATTTTAACTACTACAAAATCATGGGTAAAACACTAATAATAAACATTTTCATCTTGTTAACAGAGAACCTCATCACTACCTATGAGCTATGGTGCACCTCATTTCCAGCATCAGCTTCATTTCCGTAACCACAACACCCTAGAATGCTTGCCGTCCACTGTTCAGTTAAGGTGGAATTGATAAAACTCTAGAGGAAGGAGGAGCCGATCACGGAATAGAGAACCACGAAGAAGAGTTTTCGATAATCATCGCAGGGTTCTTTTAAGTATAATTCGGCCAACGCCGAGGCTTGAAAAACAATGGCGATGTCCGCAAATCGGAATATAGCTAAAAATCTTTATATTGAGATGCCATTAGTTGGAAAAAGCATGAAATTTTTCTTTTTCACTTTTGTTCAATCAAAGAGATTTGGCATTAGTAGCTAAAAGCATAAATTTGTTTTAAAACAACATAAAAAGAAAGACGGAGGTGCATAACTTTTAAGATTTGGATGGCTATTCAACCTAAGATATAGGACAGAGGAGATCATCAGACGTATAAAAATGGCCAAATTAAAGTTGTTCCTTAGGACTTCTACCACAAAGAGCGGCCATACGAATCCATTTTAACTACTGCAAAATCATGGGTAAAACACTAATAATAAACATTTTCTTCTTGTTAACAGAGAACCTCATCACTACATATGAGCTATGGTGCAGCTTCATTTCCAGTATCAGCCCCCTCTCCAAAATTTTCTTAAGCCAACTCAACTTCTCCTTTATTACAAGCTTCGATTTCAGCACGGCTGACGCGCATCACCTTCCTGTCCTTCATTACCAGCTTCAATTTCAGCACCGCCGACATCACCTTCCTCTCCAACATTACCAATTTCAATTTCAGCACCGCAGGCATTACGTTCCTCTCTAACATTACCTTCATCTGCAACTAAAACTCCTGGATTACCTTCTGCACCGCCACCTCCATTTCCGTAACCACAACACGCTAGAATGCTTGCAGTCCACTGTGCAGGTAAGGTGGAAATTATAAAACTCTTGAGAGGGGAGGTGAGTCGCCGATCATGGAATAGAGAACCACGAAGAAGAGTTTTCGACCATTATCGCTGGGTACTTTGAAGTATAATAGGGCCAACGCCGAGGCTTGAACAGCCATGGCGATGTCCGCAAATCGGTACATACTAAAATCTTGATATCGAGGGGCCATTAGTAGCAAAAAGCATGAAAATTTTGTTTTTCAGTTTTTTCTTCCTTTTTTTAATAAAGGAGATTTTGCTATCAGTAGCTAAAAGCATAAATTTGTTTTAAAACAACAAAAAAAGGAAGACGGAGATGCATAACTTTTAAGATTTGGACGGCTATTCAACCTAAGATATCGGACAGAGGAGATCATCACACGCATAAAAATGGCCAAATTAAAGTTGTTCCCTGGGACTTCTACCACAAAACTAAGCCATACGAACCCATTTTAACTACTGCAAAATCATGGGTAAAACACTAATAATTAAAAAAAAATTCTTGTTAACAGAGAACCTCATCACTACCTATGAGCTATGGTGCAGCTTCATTTCTAGCATCAGCCCCCTCTCCAAAATTTTCTTAAGCCAGCTAAACTTCTCCTTCATTACCAGCTTCAATTTCAGCACGGCCGGTGCCCATTAACTTCCTGTCCTTCATTACCAGCTTCAATTTCCGAACCGCCGCCTTCACCTTCCTCTCCAACATTACCAACTTCAATTTCAGCACCTCAGGCATCACCTTCCTCTCCAACATTACGTTCATCTGCAACTCCAACTCCAACTCCAACATTACCTTCATTACCTTTTGCATTGCCACCTCCATTTCCGCAACCACAACACTCTGGAATGCTTGCAGTCCACTGTGCAGGTCAGGTCGAATCATCAAAACCCTTGAGAACTGAGGCACCGATCATGGAATAGAGAACCACGAAAAAGAGTTTTCGATAATCATCGCAGGGTTCTTCTAAGTATAATCGGGCCAACGCCGAGGCTTGAAAAACAATGCCGATGTCCGCAAATCAGAATATAGCTAAAATCTTGATATTGAGGGGCCATTAGCAGCAAAAAGCATGAAAATTTTCTTTTTCACTTTTTTTAATCAAAGAGATTTTGCCATTAGTTGTTAAAAGTATAAATTTGTTTTAAAACAATAAAAAAAGAAAGACGGAGATGCGTAACTTCTAAGATTTTCACGGCTATTCAACCTAAGATATCGGATAGAGGAGATCATTACACACATAAAAATGGCCAAATTAAAGCTGTTCCCTGGGACTTCTACCACAAAAGTTGGCCATACGAACCCATTTTAACTACTGCAAAATCATGGGTAAAACACTAATAATAAACGTTTTCTTCTTGTTAACAAAGAACCTCATCACTACCTACGAGCTATGGTGCAGCCTCATTTACAGCATCAGCCCCCTCTCCAAAAAATTTTTAAGCCAGCTCAACTTATCCTTCATTACCAGCTTCAATTTCAGCACGGCCGGCGTG
The DNA here is from genome assembly GCA_033065855.1 of Escallonia rubra. Taxonomy (NCBI): domain Eukaryota; kingdom Viridiplantae; phylum Streptophyta; class Magnoliopsida; order Escalloniales; family Escalloniaceae; genus Escallonia; species Escallonia rubra. The sequence continues at coordinate 14,319 of JAVXUO010001024.1, forward strand.
CATCACCTTCATGTCCCTCATTACAATCTTCAATTTCAGTAACACCGCCATCACCTTTCTCTGAAACATTACCAACTTCAATTTCAGCACCGCAGGCATTACCTTCCTCTCCAACATTACCTTCATCTGCAACTCCAACTCCAACATTACCCTCTACACCGCCACCTCCATTTCCGTAACCACAACACTCTAGAATGCTTGCAGTCCACTATGCAGGTATGGTGGAATTGATAAAACTCTTGAGAAAGGAGGCGCCGATCATGGAATAGAGAACCACGAAGAAGAGTTTTCGACCATCATCGCTGGGTTCTTTGAAGTATAATTGGGCCAACGCCGAGGCTTGAACAGCCATGGCGATGTCCGCAAATTGGTACATTGCTAAGATATTGAGGGGCCATTAGCAGCAAAAAGCATGAAAATTTTCTTTTTCACTTTTTTTCCTTTTTTAATAAAAGATATTTTGCTATCAGTAGCTAAAAAGCATAAATTTGTTTTAAAACAATAAAAAAAGAAAGACGGAGATGCGTAACTTCTAAGATTTTCACGGCTATTCAACCTAAGATATCGGATAGAGGAGATCATTACACACATAAAAATGGCCAAATTAAAGCTGTTCCCTCGGACTTTACCACAAAAGTTGGCCATACGAACCCATTTTAACTACTGCAAAATCATGGGTAAAACACTAATAATCAACAATTTCTTCTTGTTAACAGAGAATCTCATCACTACCTATGAGCTATGGTGCAGCTTCATTTCCAGCATCAGCCCCCTCTCCAAAATTTTCTTAAGCCAGCTCAACTTCTCCTTCATTACCAGCTTCAATTTCAGCACGGCCGGCGCGCATCACCTTCCTGTCCCTCATTACGAGCTTCAATTTTAGGACCGCCGCCATCACCTTCCTCTCCAACATTACCAACTTCATTTTCAGCACGGCAGGCATCACCTTCCTCTCCAACATTACCTTCATCTGCAACTCCAACATTACCTTCTGCACCGCCACCTCCATTTCCGTAACCACAACACTCTAGAATGCTTGCAGTCCACTGTGCAGGTAAGGTGGAATTGATAAAACTCTTGAGAAAGGAGGCGCCGATCATGGAATAGAGAACCACGAAGAAGAGTTTTCGACCATCATCGCTGGGTTCTTTGAAGTATAATTGGGCCAACGCCGAGGCTTGAACAACCATGGTGATGTCCGCAATTCGGAACATAGCTAAAATCTTGATATTGAGGGGCCATTAGTATCAAAAAGCTTGAAATTTTTGTTTTTCACTTTTTCTAATCAAAGAGATTTTGCTATAAGTAGCTAAAAGCATAAATTTGTTTTAAAACAACAAAAAAAGAAAGACAGAGGTACATAACTTTTAAGATTTGGAGGTTATTCAACCTAAGATATCGGATAGAGGAGATCATCACACGCATAAAAATGGCCAAATTAAAGCTGTTCCTTGGGACTTCTACCACAAAAGTTGGCCATAAAAACCCATTTTAACTACTGCAAAATCATAGGTAAAACACTAATAATAAACATTTTCTTCTTGTTAACAGAGAACCTCATCACTACCTATTCGCTATGGTGCAGCTTCATTTCCAGCATCAGCCCCTCTCCAAAATTTTCTTAAGCCAACTCAAGTTCTCCTTCATTACTAGCTTCAATTTCAGCACGGCCGGCGCGCATCACCTTCCTGTCCTTCATTACCAGCTTCAATTTCAGCACCGCCGCCATCACCTTCCTCTCCAACATTACCAACTTCAATTTCAGCACCGCAGGCATCACCTTCCTCTCCAACATTACCTTCATCTGCAACTCCAACTCCAACTCCAACTCCAACTCCAACATTGCCTTCTGCACCGCCACCTCCATTTCCGTAACCACAACACTCTAGAATGCTTGCAGTCCACTATGCAGGTATGGTGAAATTGATAAAACTCTTGAGAAAGGAGGCGCCGATCATGGAATAGAGAACCACGAAGAAAAGTTTTTGACCATCATCGCTGGGTTCGTAGAAGTATAATTGCGCCATTGCCGAGGCTTGAACAGCCATGGCGATGTCCGCAAATCGGTACATAGCTAAAATCTTGATATTGAGGGGCCATTAGTAGCAAAAAGCATGAAAATTTTCGTTTTCACTTTTTTTTTAATCAAAGAGATTTTTTTATCAGTAGCTAAAAGCATAAATTTGTTTTAAAACAACAAAAAGAGAAAGACGGAGGTGCATAACTTTTAAGATTTGGACGGCTATTCAACCTAAGATATCGGATAGTGGAGATCATCACACACATAAAAATGGCCAAATTAAAGCTGTTCCCTGGGACTTCTACCACAAAAGTTGGCCATACGAACCCATTTTAACTACTGCAAAATCATGGGTAAAACACTAATAATAAACATTTTCTTCTTGTTAACAGAGAACCTCATCACTACCTATGAGCTATGGTGCAGCTTCATTTCCAGCATCAGCCCCCTCTCCAAAATTTTCTTAAGCCAGCTCAACTTCTCCTTCATTACCAGCTTCAATTTCAGCACAGTCGGCGCGTATCACCTTCCTGTCCTTCATTACCAGCTTCAATTTCAGCACCGCCGCCATCACCTTCCTCTCCAACATTACCAACTTCAATTTCAGCACCGCAGGCATCACCTTCCTCTCCAACATTACCTTCATCTGCAACTCCAACTCCAACATTACCTTCTGCACCGCCACCTCCATTTCCGTAACCACAACACTCTAGAATGCTTGCAGTCCACTGTAAAGGTAGGGTGGAATTGATAAAACTCTTGAAAAAGGAGGCGCCGATCATGGAATAGAGAACCACGAAGAAGATTTTTCGACCATCGTCGCTGGGTTCTTTGAAGTATAATTGGGCCAACGTCGAGGCTTCAACAGCCATGGCGATGTCCGCAATTCGGTACATAGCTAAAATCTTGATATTGAGGGGCCATTAGTATCAAAAAGCATGAAAATTTTCTTTTTCACTTTTTTCTCTCTACTTTTAATCAAAAAGATTTTGCCATCAGTAGCTAAAGGCATAAATTTGTTTTAAACATCAAAAAAATAAAGACGGAGATGCATAACTTTTAAGATTTGGACAGATATTCAACCTAAGATATCGGACAAAGGAGATCATCACACCCATAAAAATGGCCAAATTAAAGCTGTTTCCTCGGACTTCTTCCACACATGTTGGCCATACTAACCCATTCTAACTACTGCAAAATCATGGTTATAACACTAATAATAAACATTTTCTTCTTGTTAACAGAGAACCGCATCACTACCTAGGAGCTATGGTGCAACTTCATTTCCCGCATCAGCCCCCTCTAAAATTTTCTTAAGCCAGCTCAACTTCTCCTTCATTACCAGCTTCAATTTCAGCATGGCCGGCGCGCATCACCTTCCAGTCCTTCATTACCATCTTCAATTTCAGGACCGCCGACATCCCCTTCCTCTCCAACATTACCAACTTCAATTTCAGCACCGCAAGCATCACTTTCCTCTCCGACATTACCTTCATCTGCAACTAAAACTCTTGCATTACCTTCTGCACCGCCACCTCCATTTCCGTAACCACAACACTCTAGAATGGTTGCAGTCCACTGTGCAGGTAAGGTGGAATTGATAAAACTCTTGAGAAAGGAGGCGTCGATCATGGAATAGAGAACCACGAAGAAGAGTTTTCGACCATCATCGCTCGGTTCTTTGAAGTATAATTGGGCCAACGCCGAGGCTTGAACAGCCATGGCGATGTCTGCAAATCGGTACATAGCTAAAATCTTGATATTGAGGGGCCATTAGTAGCAAAAAACTTGAAAATTTTATTTTTCCTTTTTTTTTATCAAAGAGATTTTTTTATCAGTAGCTAAAAGCATAAATTTGTTTTAAAACAACAAAAAAAGAAAGACGGAGGTGCATAACTTTTAAGATTTGGATGGCTATTCAACCTAAGATATAGGACAGAGGAGATCATCAGACGTATAAAAATGGCCAAGTCACTACAAGAAAAACAGTATTTAGCGACGATTTTTTAGCAACGGACCAATTTCCATCGCTAAAAAACACTTTTAGCGACGGATTTACCGTCGATAAAAGTCTGTCGGTAAAGATATTAACTGACGGAATTTTTTATCGGTAAATATCTTCAGCGACGGATTTTTACCGACGGTAAATCCGTCGCTAATTTGAAAAATTCTTCCGTTTTGAAAAACTTCTTTTTTTGGAAAATAATTTTAAAATACTTTTGGCGACGGACTTTTACCGACGGAATAAATCCGTCGGTAAAAGTCCACCCTTAAAATTTTTTAATAACTTTTAGCGACGGACTTTTAACGACGGCTAAAATCCGTCGCTAAAAGTTACTTAAATGAACACAAATCCTAGTTGCATTCTTTTCTTTCTCCCAGCCGCTGTACAGCCTTCTCTTCCTATTTTCTCTCTGCCTCTCTCTCTCTCCTCTCTACAGCACCCCTTGCCTCACCCCCTTGCCACCCCTGCCACCACAACTCCGCCGACGTCAGCAACTAGGCACGCCCCGCCGGTGTAACAGCCACGCACGCCCGGCTGCTACAGCCCCACGCTCCTTTGTCCCGCCGATCTCCACTGTCGCCGGCCACCGCATGGTGGCTATTTTGACACGCCCGGCTGGAACATATGTTTCAAAGAAGGTACTTAAGCTTTGGTTCACTTTTACAGTCAATCTCGCATTTGTCAATTATCGGATTTAATGAGTTAATTTCTAGTATATGTGTTATATGACGCAACTGTTTGTTGTTTGCTTGTTCAAGGTCTTGTTGGCTTTTAAAATAGACTACGCGTGAAAATCCGCAACACGATGTCGATGTTACCTAGTTTCAACATCCCATTAAGAACCGTGGGAACAAAATCAATAACTGAAACGTTAGAGCTATATTATTTCCCATGATTGATTAGGAGTCATTTTAGATTTTCTGAATTGGAGCCTTTTAAATGGTTTTGTTACAATTTGACTTGAGCTGGCTCATGCTTTATGAGAAGACAATAGCCATTTGAAGCATTTTCGTTGTTGAATTTTGGCTCTAGACCTATAGTGAATAAAAATATTGTTCCTATAGTTCTTGCCCCCAACTGTGATTAAGGACATGATAATATGTCAAGACTTGTAACAGGTGATTTGGTGACTGCTTGATATATTATAGTTCTATATCAAATAATCTTCTGATAGGGTCATTCTCATATGCGGCATATGTGATGGCACCGAGTCTCAAATGGACACAGTTATACAGAATCTAGTATATTAGGCACCTGGAGCAATAATTGCCGATATAAGAAGCAGAAGTATGCTTCCCCTTCAAGATACTGTAGAAGGCGATTTATGTGCTATTCGAATCGCAAGTGCAACTAGTCACTGTCGTAGGGTGTTTGTTGGAGTTGAACCTTAGCATGGGCACCTGGTGAACCAAAGGATCTTCTTGTTCATGTGAAACTACTGTATGCTTTTAGCTTTCAAAAAAAAGTGGCGGCGGTGGGGATTGGGGATGGGGATGGAGCTTATTGTTGGCCTAAGTATGGCTTTTTAGTGAGTTGACCAGGAGATGAATACTAGTGTGCAACTTGAAATCTTTAGATATTACAGCCTGCAGCCAGTTTAGGAGAAAAACAGTTTGAGAGAGTTAGTTTCCATTGTCTCTGAATTTTCTTTTGCTTTAAACGCCTTATTGCTTCTTAAATGAGCCATTAGGACGGTGTTTTAAGTGATCCAACATCAATTGAAGTCTGTTCTGTCCATTAGGAAGTTGGTAGGCATGTCTGATGAAACATCAGTACTGAAAAAGCAATCTCCTTAATGATTTTAGCCAAAACCGTTTTATTTCCGTGTTGCATTAACTTTAGCTTACTTAAGCGAGTATGTAGCTAGAAGACTTTAAGGTGGCGACCAATATATGTTTTTCTATTGCACCATGTTCTAAGTTTTCCTCAATCGTTTTGAAATACTTGTTAAACCTTAATGATATTTTTTTTGTGTGTGCAGGCTTCGGAGCAAATCCTTGGTTTATAATTTTTTTAGTTTCAATGTAACTTGTATTTTTCTTGAGATTGTTTGATGTGATATATTATACATTATATTCAGTGAACATCTAACTTAAATCTTATTTGTTTTACTTGGAATTTGGTAAAGATGAATGCTAGTTCAAATAATTCAATTATTGTTGGATTAGTTGATAAGAAGTAATTTTCTAAAACAGATTTAGCATTTTAAAAATTAATAAAAATAGAAAAAATAGCCTTTTGGGTTTTAGCGACGGAATTCCGTCGCTAAAGTTCTTCTACAAAATGGTAAATATTTTTAGATACAGACTTTTAGCAACGAAATTGTGTCATTAAAAATCTATTGGTAAATGATCTAAAGAGATTTTTAGCGACGCAAACAATGTCGCTAAATATTTTTGCGAACACTTTTAGCGATGGAAATTCCGTCGCTAAAATATTTTTTATTCAGAAATTTAAAATTAGCAAAAATATAGAAATTATCTTTAGCGACGGAATTTTCCGTCGCTAATGAAAAATAAATCCGTATGTAAAAATGACATATTTATGGCCGGAGTTACAAATTCCGTCGCTAAACTATTAGTGCCGAGCTTTTATACGAGGGATTTTTAGCGACGGTGAATCCGTCGCTAATTCTTATAGCGACCGAATTTGGGCTTTTAGCGACGAATTTTCCCGTCGCTAAAAGCCTGTTTTCTTGTAGTGAATTAAAGCTGTTCCCAGGGACTTCTACCACAAAAGTTGGCCATACGAACCCATTTTAACTACTGCAAAATCATGGGTAAAACACTAATAATAAACATTTTCTTCTTGTTAACAGAGAACCACATCACTACCTATGAGCTATGGTGCAGCTTCATTTCCAGCATCAGCCCCCTCTCCAAAATTTTCTTAAGCCAGCTCAACTTCTCCTTCATTACCAGCTTCAATTTCAGCACGGCCGGCGCGCATCACCTTCCTGTCCTTCATTACCAGCTTCAATTTCAGCACCGCCGCCATCACCTTCCTGTCCTTCATTACTAGCTTCAATTTCAGCACCGCAGGCATCACCTTCCTCTCCAACATTACCTTCATCTGCAACTCCAACTCCAACATTACCTTCTGCACCGCCACCTCCATTTCCGTAACCACAACACTCTAGAATGCTTGCAGTCCACTGTGCAGGTATGGTGGAATTGATAAAACTCTTGAGAAAGGAGGCGCCGATCATGGAATAGAGAACCACGAAGAAAAGTTTTTGACCATCATCGCTGGGTTCTTCGAAGTATAATTGGGCCAACGCCGAGGCTTGAACAGCCATGGCGATGTCCGCAAATCGGTACATTGCTAAAATCTTGATATTGAGGGGCCATTAGTTGGAAAAAGCATGAAATTTTTCTTTTTCACTTTTTTTTCCTTTTTTTAATCAAAGAGATTTTGCCATCAGTAGATAATGGCATAAATTTGTTTTAATACAACAAAAAAAGAAAGACGGAGATGCGTAACTTTTAAGATTTTGACGGCTATTCAACCTAAGATATCAGACAGAGGAGATCATCACACACATAAAAATGGCCAAATTAAAGCTGTTCCCTGGGACTTCTACCACAAAAGTTGGCCATACGAACCCATTTTAACTACTGCAAAATCATGGGTAAAACACTAATAATAAAAAATTTCTTCTTGTTAACAGAGAACCTCATCACTACCTATGAGCTATGGTGCAGCTTCATTTCCAGCATCAGCCCCCTCTCCAAAATTTTCTTAAGCCAGCTCAACTTCTCCTTCATTACCAGCTTCAATTTCAGCACGGCCGGCGCGCATCACCTTCCTGTCCTTCATTACCAGCTTCAATTTCAGCCCCGCCGACATCACCTTCGTCTCCAACATTACCAACTTCAATTTCAACACCGCAGGCATCACCTTCCTCTCCAACATTACAGTCATCCGCAACTAAAACTCATGCATCACCTTCTGCACCGCCACCTCCATTTCCGTAACCACAACACTCTAGAATGCTTGCAGTCCACTGTGCAGGTAAGGTGGAATTGATAAAACTCTTGAGAAAGGAGGCGCCGATCATGGAATAGAGAACCACGAAGAAGAGTTTTCGACCATCATCGCTGTGTTCTTTGAAGTATAATTGGGCCAACGCCGAGGCTTGAATAGCCACTGCGATGTCCGCAAATCCGTACATAGCTAAAATCTTGATATTGAGGGGCCATTAGTAGCAAAAAGCATGAAAATTTTCTTTTTCACTATTATTTCTCTTTTTTTAATCAAAGAGATTTTGCCATTAGTAGCTAAAAGCATAAATTTGTTTTCAAACAACAAAAAAAGAAAGACGGAGATGCATAACTTTTAAGATTTGGACGGCTATTCAACCTAAGATATTGGGCAGAGGAGATCATCACACGCATAAAAATGGCCAAATTAAAGCTGTTCCCTGAGACTTCTACCACAAAAGTTGGCCATACGAACCCATTTTAACTACTGCAAAATCATGGGTAAAACACTAATAATAAACATTTTCTTGTTGTTAAGAACCTCATCACTTCCTGTGAGATATGGTGCAGCTTGATTTCCAGTATCAGCTCCCACTCTAAAATTTTCTTAAGCCAGCACAACTTCTCCTTCATTACCAGCTTCAATTTCAGCACAGTCGGCGCGCATCACCTTCCTGTCCTTCATTACCAGCTTCAATTTCAGCACCGCCGACATCACCTTCCTCTCCAACATTACCAACTTCAATTTCAGCACCGCAGGCATCACCTTCCTCTCCAACATTACCTTCATCCACAATTAAAACTCCAGCGTCACCTTCTGAACCGCCACCTCCATTTCCGTAACCACAACACTCTAGAATGCTTGCAGTCCACTGTGAAGGTGGGGTGAAGTTGATAAAACTCTTGAGAAAAAAGGCGTCGATCATGGAATAGAGAACCACGAAGAAGAGTTTTCGACCATCATCGCTGGGTTCTTTGAAGTATAATTGGGCCAACGCCGAGGCTTGAAAAACCATGGCGATGTCCGCAAATCGGTACATAGCTAAAATCTTGATATTGAGGGGCCATTAGTAGCAAAAAGCATGAAAATTTTCTTTTTCTCTTTTTTTAATCAAAGAGATTTTGCCATTAGTAGCTAAAAGCATAAATTTGTTTTCAAACAACAAAAAAAGAAAGACGGAGATGCATAACTTTTAAGATTTGAACGGCTATTCAACCTAAGATATCAGACAGAGGAGATCATCACACACATAAAAATGGCCAAATTAAAGCTGTTCCCTGGGACTTCTACCACAAAAGTTGGCCATACGAACCCATTTTAACTACTGCAAAATCATGGGTAAAACACTAATAATAAACATTTTCTTCTTGTTAACAGAGAACCTCATCACTACCTATGAGCTATGGTGCAGCTTCATTTCCAGCATTAGCCTCCTCTCCAAATTTTTCTTAAGCTAGCTCAACTTCTCCTTCATTACCAGCTTCAATTTCAGCACGGCCGGCGCGCATCACCTTCATGTCCTTCATTACCATCTACAATTTCAGCACCGCCGCCATCACCTTCCTCTCGTACATTACCAACTTCAATTTCAGCACCGCAGGCATCACCTTCCTCTCAACATTACCTTCATCTGCAACTCCAACTCCAACATTACCTTCTGCACCGCCACCTCCATTTCCGTGACCACAACACTCTAGAATGTTTGCAGTCCACTGTGCATGTATGGTGGAATTGATAAAACTGTTGAGAAATGAGGTGCCGATCATGGAATTGAGAACCATGAAAAAGAGTTTTCGACCATCATCGCTGGGTTCTTTAAAGTACAATTGGGCCAACGACGAGGCTTGAAAAGCCATGGCGATGTCCGCAAATCGGTACATAGCTAAAATCTTTATATTGAGGGGCCATTAGTAACAAAAAGCATGAAAATTTTCTTTTTCACTTTTTTTTTCCTTTTTTTAATCAAAGAGATTTTGCCATCAAAAGCTAAAGGCATAAATCTGTTTTAAACATCAAAAAAATAAAATCGAGATTTATAACTTTTAAGATTTGGACGGCTATTCAACCTAAGATATCGGACAGAGGAGATCATCACACGCATAAAAATGGCCAAATTAACGTTGTTCCCTGGGACTTCTACCACAAAAGTTGGTCATAGGAACCCATTTTAAGTACTGCAAAATCAGGGGTATAACACTAATAATAAACATTTTCTTCTTGCTAACATAGAACCTCATCACTACCTAGGAGCTATGGTGTAGCTTCATTTCCAGCATCAGCCCCCTCTTAAAATTTTTCTTAAGCGAGCTCAACATCTCCTTCAATACCAGCTTTAATTTCAGCACGACCGGCGCGCATCACCTCTCTGTCCTTCATTACCAGCTTCAATTCCAGCAACGTCGACATCACCTTCCTCTCCAACATTACCAAGTTCAGTTTCAGCACCGCAGGCATCACCTTCCTCTCCTGCATTACCTTCATCTGCAACTAGAACTCCTGCATTACCTTCTGCAACGCCACCTCCATTTCCGTAACCACAACACTCTAGAATGCTTGCAGTCCACTGTGCAGGTAAGGTGGAATTGATAAAACTCTTGAGAAAGGAGGCGTCGATCATGGAATAGAGAACCACGAAGAAGAGTTTTCGACCATCATCGCTGGGTTCTTTGAAGTATAATTGGGCCAACGCCGAGGCTTGAAAAACCATGGCGATGTCCGCAAATCGGTACATAGCTAAAATCTTTATATTGAGATGCCATTAGTTGGAAAAAGCATGAAATTTTTCTTTTTCACTTTTTTTAATCAAAGAGATTTTGCCATTGATAGCTAAAAGCATAAATTTATTTTCAAACAACAAAAAAGAAAGACGCAGATGCATAACTTTTAAGATTTGGACGGCTATTCAACCTAAGATATCGGACAGAGGAGATCATCACACACATAAAAATGGCCAAATTAAAGCTGTTCCCTGGGACTTCTACCACAAAAGTTGGCCATACGAACCCATTTTAACTACTGCAAAATCATGGGTAAAACACTAATAATAAACATTTTCTTCTTGTTAACAGAGAACCTCATCACTACCTATGAGCTATGGTGCAGCTTCATTTCCAGCATCAGCCCCCTCTCCAAAATTTTCTTAAGCCAGCTCAACTTCTCCTTCATTACCAGCTTCAATTTCAGCACGGCCGGCGCGCATCACCTTCATGTCCTTCATTACCAGCTTCAATTTCAGGACCGCCGCCATCACCTTCCTCACCAACATTATCAACTTCATTTTCAGCCCCGCAGGCATCACCTTCCTCTCCAACATTACCTTCATCTGCAACTCCAACTCCAACATTACCTTCTGCACCGCCACCTCCATTTCCGTAACCACAACACTCTAGAATGCTTGCAGTCCACTGTGCAGGTAAGGTGGAATTGATAAAACTCTTGAGAAAGGAGGCGCCGATCATGGAATAGAGAACCACGAAGAAGAGTTTTCGACCATCATCGCTGGGTTCTTTGAAGTATAATTGGGCCAACGCCGAGGCTTGAACAGCCATGGCGATGTCCGCAAATCGGTACATAGCTAAAATCTTGATATTGAGGGGCCATTAGTAGCAAAAAGCATGAAAATTTTCTTTTTCACTTTTTTTCCTTTTTTAATAAAAGATATTTTGCTATCAGTAGCTAAAAGCATAAATTTGTTTTAAAACAACAAAAAAAGAAAGACGGAGATGCATAACTTTTAAGATTTGGACGGCTATTCAACCTAAGATATCGGACAGAGGAGATCATCACACGCATAAAAATGGCCAAATTAAAGCTGTTCCCTGGGACTTCTACCACAAAAGTTGGCCATACGAACCCATTTTAACTACTGCAAAATCATGGGTAAAACACTAATAATAAACATTTTCTTCTTGTTAACAGAGAACCTCATCACTACCTATGAGCTATGGTGCAGCTTCATTTCCAGCATCAGCCCCCTCTCCAAAATTTTCTTAAGCTAGCTCAACTTCTCCTTCATTACCAGCTTCAATTTCAGCACGGCCGACGCGCATCACGTTCCTGTCCTTCTTTACCAGCTTCAATTTTAGCACCGCTGACATCACCTTCCTCTCCAACATTACCAACTTCAATTTCAGCACCGCAGGCATCACCTTCCTCTCCAACATTACCTTCATCTGCAACTCCAACTCCAACATTACCTTCTGCACCGCCACCTCCATTTTCGTAACCACAACACTCTAGAATGCTTGCAGTCCACTGTGCAGGTAAGGTGGAATTGATAAAACTCTTGAGAAAGGAGGCGCCGATCATGGAATAGAGAACCACGAAGAAGAGTTTTCGACCATCATCGCTGGGTTCTTTGAAATATAATTGGGCCAACGCCGAGGCTTGAACAACCATGGCGATGTCCTTCAGTCGGTACATAGCAAAAATCTTGATATTGAGCGGCCATTAGTACCAAAAAGCATGAAAATTTTCTTTTTCCTTTTTTTAATGAAAGAGATTTTGCTATCAGTAGCTAAAAGCATAAACTTTTTTTAAAACAACAAAAAAAGAAAGACGGAGGTGCATAACTTTTAAGATTTGGACGGCTATTCAACCTAAGATATCGGACATAGGAGATCATCACACGCATAAAAATGGCCAAATTAAAGCTGTTCCATGGGACTTATACCACAAAAGTTGGCCATACGAACCCATTTTTACCACTGCAAAATCGTGGGTAAAACACTAATAATAAACATTTTCTTCTTGTTAACAGAGAACCTCATCACTACCTATGAGCTATGGTGCAGCTTCATTTCCAGTATCAGCCCCCTCTCCAAAATTTTCTTAAGCCAACTCAACTTCTCCTTCATTACCAGCTTCAATTTCAGCACGGCCGGCGCGCATCACCTTCCTGTCCTTCATTACCAGCTTCAATTTCAGCACCGCCGACATCACCTTTCTCTGAAACATTACCAACTTCAATTTCAGCACCGCAGGCATCACCTTCCTCTCCAACATTACCTTCATCTGGAATTCCAACTCCAACATTACCTTCTGCACCGTCACCTTCATTTCCGTAACCACAACACTCTAGCATGCTTGCAGTCCACTGTGCAGGTAAGGTGGAATTGATAAAACTCTTGAGGAAGGAGGAGCCGATCATGGAATAGAGAACCACGAAGTAGAGTTTTCGACCATCATCGCTGGGTTCTTTGAAGTATAATTGGGCCAACGCCGAGGCTTGAACAGCCATGGCGATGTCTGCAAATCGGTACATAGCTAAAATCTTGAGCTTACCGAGAATAATGAGATTGAAAATCAATGCGATCAACCCCTTCATGCCATTCCGATCGATCCTCTCAACTCCTCTCTTCCTACTTGCAACAGCCCAGTAAGATAGAGCAGTCATAGTCGTGTTTGAGCCCACCTCGTTGAACGACTTTACAACAAAAATGATCAGTTATTCAGAATATGGAATGTTGTTCATATTCCACGATGTTGGGAGTTTAATATCACAAGCTAGGGGGAGTATGAGAAGCAAGTGAAGAGCGATGCTGAAAATAATAACGATAACAAGGATTATAGTGTGGAACTTGTTAAGAGGATGTTTTAAATTATACATGCTATCTGAAAGGCAGAAGAAAGCCAGTTGTGCTCCGAATAAAACAATGGAAGATAGAATCAGAAATGCCTTTTGGCCTAGTTAATCTGGAAACCATTTGGAGCTGTGTTTGGGTTTGGATTTCCGGCTTCTTGGATACCTGGTGGAGGATGACCTTCCATGGTCGAAGCAAAAGATTGAAAGTAAGGTTGGAATTCACTTGGTGAGTGAAAGGGAGGAGGAAGATGATGAATGTGAGTTCTCAAGTGTGTGAGGGAAATTGGGAGGGAAATCAAATGTGGAGGTCAAAGTGAGGAGTCTCACCTGGCTCAACACCCGGAATGATAGAAATGTAAAAACAAAAACAAGAAAGATTGGAGCAGGTGATAAATCCACAAATGTATGTATATATATATAGATTGTGGGTGTGTGTGTGGATGTGTGTGGGCTGCTGTGAGTGTGTGCGCATGTTGTATTTGTATGTTACAGCGGGGTGTATTCATTGTGTGTTGGGGGGTTTCAGCAATGTGTGTTGTAGTGTGCGTATGGATTGTTAGTGTGTGAAACCGTGTGGTGTGACTAATGTGTCTGAGTATACGGTGTGTATGTGTGCGTGCACCCCGGCGTGTGTTCGTTTGCATGTGTTTTGTGTGTGTACCTTATGCACGCGTGTATATGTAGTGTTTATTTGTGGCAAGGTAGTGTATTGTGTGTTTTGGACAAAGGGGCAGCCGAATATTAAGATGGGGGAACGAGGCATCATTACACTAAAGAATTATTTTATAATGGAATAATCAATTTTTAGTTTTGGTGGACGAATATTAGGCTCTCACACAATCTTTTTATTTTTCAAGCAATTGTCTACTTGGATCCAAAACTTACGAGGGTCACGGGATTGAGGCAGCAAGATACGGTCGCTATGGTTATGCTCTATTTCATGGACAGTCTAACTCAGGCTTGATCGTGGTAATGCTATATGTCGATGACATCATAATCACGGGCGACGGTCTTTCACGCGTTCACTCTCTTACACTCTCTCTCAGTCAATAGATTGAAATGAAGGATCTTGCGATCTTTGGTACTTAGTTGGTCTCGAGGTCACCTCAACATCATACTTGGTAATTTATTTTTCAGACCAGATATGCTTCTGATTTGGGCTCCAAGCATTGTGTCTCTTTGAGTGATACTGTTATGTCCCCTGTGTACAATATTACATTGATTGGTGAACCTCTATCGGATTGCACCTATTATAGACAACTTGTTGGTAGCCTAATTGATCTCACTATTACTTGGCCAGACATTCCTTATGTGATTCATCAGGTTTGCAGTTGATGGCCACTCCCTCCATTCATCACTTGGCTACCGTTCTTCAGACTTTCTAATACGTATAATATATATCATGGCTTGCATTATCATCATGCATCCTCTTTATATCTCACTGCCTTATCTAATGCAGACTGGAGATGAGACCTTTTCGATCGTCGCACCACTGCAAGTTCCTTTTTTTTTGGGGATAATTTTCTCATCTCCCGGGGAAGCAAGAAATAGTGAAGTGTTTCTCTTTCCAGCACTAAGACTGAATATCGAGCTCTTGCTAACATTATTGCAAAGTTAGTTTGGATGCGATGCGATGGCTACTTATGGACGTTAGGGTCCCTTTTGACTCTACTATCATTATTCATTATGACAGTCAGCGCGCTATCCAGATTAGTCAGAGTGGTCTTTTCAGATTAGTCAGAGTGGTCTTTTCATGAGAGGAGAACACACATTGAGATTAACTGTCATGTCACTTGTACCCATCACACACGTGTGCACTTCAGCTCACTCCAGCTTTTTCCTCCGCTCAACTTGCAGATTCTTCAAAGTTCTTCTCAGCAAATAACTTGTTGCGCGTTGTTTTCAAACTCAACATGTTGGTCCCTATTCGACCACCTTGAGTTTGAGGGGGATATTAGCGTCAACCATGTAAAATACGGAATCTCCTTAATTTATTCTTTCTATTATGTCAATTGGGTATTATCTCAAATATTAATTTCTTCCTTGCATTTAGATCAACTGTAATGCCTATATATAAAGCTATCCTATATACTTTTTTCTTACACAAACAATTTTATGTTTCAACTCTAGTTATCAACCAGTGTCTAAATAAAGAAACAAAGAGTTAAAAACTTTTAAAAGCTAAGAATTTTCTTACCAGAATTAGGGAAGTCTTGAACAAATCATACTGCGGCGCTCATTTTTGTTATTGTTGGTCGTCGCTCCAATGTAGAGATCTCTATTGAATAGGGCGGGATTGAGTACTCGTTAAATAGCTATAAAAAGAAGAAATTAAATCTCTCTCTACTACCAAAAAAAGTTCCCAAACCCCTATTCTTTGTTCATGTTCAGGGACGGATCCAGGAAGTTCAACCAGAATTTGTCCAAAATTCTAATCCTAGGAGAGTCCAAAATATAGTCAGGCCGAGAGTTCAAAACATTGCCCAATTTTGCATTTACAAAAATATCGCTTTTTTCACAAGATAAAATTAATTTGACTCAAAACCAATCTCTATCTTATGAGCCACGTAATCACTAGTTTGATCCGAGTTTGACGCATAAAAGCGGGGTGTACGGCTTTATTGCATTTCATTCATAATCTCGTGTGAATACTAGCACCTTTAATTACTTCATTCATAATCTCGTGTGTCCATGCACCTACGTACGTACGGCTTTATTGCATTTCTTCCTCCTATTCCCTTTTTCTATCTTTTCTCTTAAAACTCACCTGATCCAGGAAAATTCCATTGCCACCAGATTGTTTCTAACTTCCATGAAATGGGATCACATGCACCCAATAAGTCACATTTACCCACTTTCATATTTTGTTTCTTCCTTTTGTCTCTTGTTTTTAGTTAATCTAAGTACACACACCAGTAAAGGCTTCCTTAGCAAAAATAGGCTATTGAACTACGCCATTAAATTATTCCCCTGAAACGTATGGTCCATGTGACTGCATAAAGTTGCCATTAACTACGTAATGCCATAAAACCCATTTCAGTTACACTTTTAACCCACCATTGAAAATACACGTAATACTCAGCACACCCATAAAAGTTATGTCCAATATTACTCTTAGTTCCAATCTAACTATTCACACCTTCATATAGGCTTCAAGTTACTAAGCCAGCAACTCATATGGGCTCCAGTAACTGAACCAGCAACCAGCCATCAAGGACGACTTTGATACATCACCGCAGGTTCAGTCTACAGACCGCTGAGCAGTGACCACAGCAGGAACAAGAGCAGGAGCCAACTTTTAGGGGTAGGAGTCCCAGGAAACAGCTTTGGCAATTTTCATGTCTAACTTTATGTCTAAATAGCTGTCCCAGGGAACAGCTATGACCCACTTTATGTCTATACCTGTCTTTCTCTTTTTGTTTCAGACTTCCCATCTGAAACATTGATCAGACACCATCACTCCACACTTTGATTCACGGGTTTGCAGTCAAGAGGCATATCACGGGTTTGGCTATTTCCTCGAGCTACGATAATGCTTACGGTCATCCAAAGTAATGCTTACGGTCACCCAAAGTAAGTGAACTTAAGAATTTCCTAGCCATCCTTAATTCTAAAGACCACGTTAAGCATATGAACGCAGAAATAGTTAGCAACAAATCCTCTCTATTAGATCCATTTATTTGCTGGCAATTGAGCTATCGAAGGCAGGATTACTTAGTTGTTCCTGACATACTTGTGAGTTGCAAGAAACACAGCATGCTTCAGTACTAGCAAAGTTATTGATTAGCTTGAGACAAAACATTATTAAACATATATGGACGTAAGCATCGTCAAAGTTATTGATTAGCTTGAGACAGTATGACCAGGTTCAATTTGGCCCAAGCAAGACAACTGTGTATGCTTGAACTATGGTGTTTACTTGCTTGAAATAGAGTTAATTCTTTTCTTCATTTCTTTTGATAGTAATAAAAATATATACAACTGGCAAATATAGCATGTAATACTTCGGATCCGGTCCAAAGTTGAGCTAATGGTTAATTGCGATAATTTTACTTGTACTTTGAGCTAATGGTTAATTGCGATAAGCCTATTTTTTTTTGCTTGTGTGTGTACTTTAGATTAAGTGAGAGGGAGAGGCATAATTGAATAAGAGACAAAAGGAAGAAACAAAATATGAAACTGGGTAAATGTGATTTATTGGGTGCATGCGATCCCTAGAAACAAGCTGGTGGCAATGGAATTTTTCTGGATCAGGTGTGAGTTTTAAGAGAAAAGCTAGAAAATATTTACGCCCCGCTTTTATGCATTAAACTCGGATCAAACTTGTGATTATGTGGCTCATAAGATAGAGATTGGTTTTGATTCAAATTATTCTTTTCTGGTGAAAAAAAAACGATATTTTTGTAAATGCAAAAATGAGCAATGTTTTGAGCTCTCAGCCTGACTATATTTTGGACCCTCCTTTAGGGTTAGGATTTTGGACAAATTCCACACAGATGTGTGTGTGTGTATTATTTGTTGTAACTAGAGGGGCAAAAACGTAAAAAGTCCCGACCGGCCCATTATAGGGCCTGACTGTTTGAGAAAAATGCAAGAAAAAAGACATGAACCGTTTGCGTATTGCTTGTGGATGGCTAGATCGTGCTGTTAACTTAGTTTACGTCATTACGAAAGATATTTGGAATTTATTGCTCAAAAAACAACAAATACGCCAAAATTTACTGCGGGGGTAGTACAGATGAAGATGATAGATTGATCACTCCAATTTTCAGAAAAAGGAGTTTTAACACTAGCATGATTTTAATCTTGAGTGATGCAAAAAAGGTAACTATATATATATATATATATATATATATATATATATATATTGGTCAAATAATTATACATATCTACACATACACACAAACAAATATACATTTGTGGATTTATCACCTGCTCCATTTTTTCTTGTTTTTGTTTTTACGTTTAGAATATTCAGAGTAGTTTCAGGTATTGAGAAACATGTCTTAACTTGTTTGGATAGCATTTTTAAAATCAGAAAATTAATAAAATTCAGAAAGATACCAGGTTACAAGACACGAGTACTCTTGTATGTTAATTGAATATGCCCCCTTATGATTAAGCCTATTTTGAACTTTGAGTTATAACCTTATTTAATTCATTGACTATATATTACCTGAATTAGTAGCGAATGGATTATAGTCATTTCTTGTAAATCATTCACCTCGGCCACTCCCACCTCCAGCTCCACATCCCACAAATAATACTAATAAGGCAGGGCACTTGACCCACCCTCTTATGCTAGATGCACAGTCTGTTATAAATAATTATCAACATTAAACATTTGATTTTCCTTCCGTATTTGGAAAGTTGACAAATGCAATAACTTATCTGTTCTGCGACAAACAGAAGTCACATGTGACTCCTCACTTTGAGCTCTATAAAATGGCAATAATCTCTTAAAGAACTCACCTTCATCATATTTCTCATCCCTTTCACTCACCAAGTGAATTACAGCCTTATTTTCAATCTTTTGTTTCGACCATGGAAGGTCACCCTCCACCGAGTATCCTTGAAGCTGGAAATCCAAACCAAAACTTAGCTTCAAATGGTTTCCAGATTAACTGAATTACATGGACTACTGCCAAACTGATTCTATCTTCCTTTGGTTTATTCGTGGCACAACTGAGTTTCTTCGGCTATTCAGCTAGCATGTATAATATTAGGCATCCTCTTAACAAGTTCCACAGTATAATCCTTGTCATCGCTACTGTTTTCAGCCTAATTTTTCATGTGATTCTCTTACTCTACTTCGTTTGTGATCCTAAACTCCTCACATCGTGGAATACGAACAACATTCCATTTGCAGAATTCTGATCGTTTTTGCCTTAAAGCCGCTGAGCGAGGTGGCTCAAACACGGCGACGGTTGTTCTTTCCTGTTGGGCCGTTACAAGCAGGAAGAGAGGAGATGAGATGATCGATCCGAAAGGCGTGAGGGCCATGATTGCATTTGTTTTCGATCTCATTATTTTGGGTAAGCTCTTAATACCTTTCACGTCCGAGAGATTTGCGGACATGGCTTGAACAGCCATGGCAATGTCCGCAAATCTCTCGGACGTGAAAGGTAGTAATACCTAGAAGAATAAGATCGAAAACCAACGCAATGAAGGCCATCATGCCATTCCGATCGATCCTCTCTTACTTGCACCGGCCCAATAGGAAAGAACAGACATCGGCGTGTTTGAGCCCACCTCGCTCAGCGGCTTTAATGCAAAAACGATCAGATATTCGACAAATGGCATGTAATGTTGTTCATATTCCACGATGTTGGGAGTTTAGGATAGAGTTTTGTGGTTATGGAGGTGGCGGTGCGGAAATTGAAGCTGGTAATGAAGAAGGAGTTGGTGTTACAGATTAAGGGAATGTGGTGGAGGGAGGTGATGCCGACGGTACTGGAACTGAATCTGGTAATGAAGGAGAAGTTGAGCTGACTAAAAAAAAATTTGGAGAGGGGGGTGATGCCCACTACAAGAAAAGAGGGCATTAGCGACGGACTTTTAGCGACGGACAAAATTCCGTCTCTAAAAAAGTTTTCAGCGACGGAAAACACCCGTCGGTTTAAAGTCCGTCGGTAAAAATATTTAACGACGGAATAATTCCGTCCGTAAAAAAACCGTCGGTGAAAGTAGGGTTTTGCCGACGGACTTTTACCGACGGGTATTTTCCGTCGGTAAATGCCTTAAAAAGATCAGATCCCCTTCTTCTTTTCTTTCTCTCGTTGCTCTCTCTCTCTCTCTCACCGGCGATTTATCCTCCGTCGCCATCCCCGGGAACCTAGCCCCCGACGGAATAATCCTGCCACCGCCACCGACGCCGCCACTGCCGCCCATCTTCAAAATCGAAGGACCGCCGCCACCACTGCCGCGCCGCCACCACAACCGCGCCGCCCATCTTCAAATCCGCCCATCGGTAAAAATCATCTTCAATTGTGGAGCTCTGTTAGTATTTACCTTTTCTTATTGTTGCATCTTGGTATTTTTACCATTTTCATTCGTATCATGTTCATTAGATTACTACCATTTAACATACTTGTTCATCGTGTAACCAACATATGGAGGACGTCAATCATATTTTTTGGAGCTATGAATTTACACAGAAAATTTGGTAGCTAGGAAATGTTTGATAAGTTGAGGGTGTTCATTCAATGGTAGTCAGGGAGGCATGTGTTGGGGCATGTTGTTGCACACTTTAGAGGCAAAAGCTTTCAGGCAAAGCTTAGGTAGTCAGGGAGGCATGTGTTGCGAAATTGATAAGGGAATTTTAATTGATTGATTGTTTTAGTAAATGAAGCTGTAATGTCAAACTTAGAGAGGAACTCTGCTATACATTTGTACTTATAATTCTTTGGGATTAATACAATGACTTTTACCAGAAAAAAAAAAACAGATAGGGGTGGTGATTAAAATTATCTGGTTTTAACTCCTTCTGTGAAAGTCATGGAACCACAGGTTATCATACTTACTATAAATTGCTGTTTGCTAATCCCTTTGACCTTAATTGCATTTGTTGTTCATCCTGGAACCTTATTGTTATAAATCATCAACACCACATGGACCTCGTAGCACGGTTTTTCTCATTAGTAGAATATAGTTGAAGCCCCTGTCAGGAATGTCCAGCCAAAGTTATGCTATTTCCTCGAGTCATGTTAAGTTAATCTCGGAACTTCAGGCCCGGAAAAAGTAAGTTTCTCATACTATAAACGCTTATTGATTGTTCTTATTGCTTCTCAAAGGAGCTCTCCCACTCGGATCAACCTTAGCAAATGCAAACTAAATGTAGAACATCACTTATGGTTTCTCATTCTCAAACCCTTCCAACAGTTGAGGTTGAATTTTATCGAATGTGGAAAACAGTGTCAGCGAAGATGATCACTGGAAAATGAAACTTGAAAATTTTACATCTTTTACCCTCTGGATATTATGTTCAGGGTTAATCGAGTTTGCAGGAATGTAATTTTTGGTCACGAGCAATGATTTAACAGATGTAAGGAGTCTAGGTGCTTGATGTGTAGTCATAGTCTAGTGGTCTAAGTATGGAGTGTGTGGGAGCAAGCCTTGGTGAAATGGTAAGGTTTCTTTACCATGAGCTGGAGGACCAACCATCATTCTTATAACTTCCCTGTTCAAGGAGCCTGGTTTACTGGGCTGCCCTGGTAACCTACATAGCTATTCTACCGCCAATTGAGTTTGACCTCAATAATTTGAATGTTATGACTGCCTGGTCTATGCTTAATAGCCCTAACACATTTGGTCTGAAATGTTATTTTGCTTGCCTGGCTAGCTGCCTGTTTTCTTATAGCACCTTACCATCAAAGATGCTAGGTCCTCAAAATCAGGAAAGAGTTTGATCCATGCTGAAAATGTAACTGAGAAGGACACATATGTTAAAGGTCCTGAACTAGTAGGTCCTTTTGAGCATGTACAAGATGAATTCAGAAGAAGTAAAAGACATAAGACTGATAAGATAAAACATATTGCCATGAAGTACCGCTACATTCGGAGAATGGTGAAAAAAAAATGTAAACTCGCTGTTGAATATCTTCCAACTAAGTTAAACAGCTAGCGCGTGGAAAAATATTCAACATCTCGAGACAGATGGGATTATTACCGATAATTTGAGGTCAATATGGTTGTTAACCCTACGGTTATTTAACCTAGGATTATATTTGATTTTGATGATAACTAACATTGATGATTATGCTGTCTAACATGCATTGAGTTGATGAAGCAATAGGAACAATCTCATACTCATGCAAACGGATTATTAGACGAGCAACACGATCAAAGACTCTCAACGGAACGCATCAAAGAGGAAATTCGACGATTGAAGTCTTCATACTTTTATTTCCGTCTTTGTAAACTAGACATAGAGAGATGATCGTTACGATGACTGTATACCTAGAACTTGCCCATAGGTTTCCCTTGCATGCATAAAAAGTTTTTCATGCTTTAAAAACAGGAAACTGCATTTTTAGGGATGCAGTCGACTGCATTGGGATGCAGTCGACTGCATGTTGGGCAGTAGGGTATTACAGTCGACTGCATTGAATGCAGTCGACTGCAATACTTCCAGTAGCCCATTACAGTCGACTGCATTGCATTGCAGTCGACTGCAAGTTGGAAATTCGAATTTCCAACGGCTACTTTTTGGGTTACAGTCGACTGCAATGGGCATTGCAGTCGACTGCATTTACCGTTTGGCGCATTTAATGCCCTACCTAACCCCAAACGGTCATATTTATTCCCAGCTCTATAAATACTCATTTTGGGCATTGTTTTCATTCATCAATTGCATTCAAAGCTCTCATATCTTTCATATTCTCAAAGATCAAAGCAATTGTTCAAATCTCTCTTGTTTTCATTGATTTCTCATCCTTTTCAAGAGAGCATTTATTGTGAGCTTACATTAGAGAGAGATACACTTTCATAAGTCATCATACACTCATCTCTCTTGTTCTAGTACTTCAACTTGTACTCATCTACTTCTTAAGAGTGAAATCTTGTACTCATTTCATCATTGAAAGGTTCTTGTATCAAAGCTTGGGGTTGTCAAGCTTTGGAGCTTTGGGTTTGTCAAAGCTTGTTCTTGATGTGGGCATAGCATCAAGGGATTGTAAGAGGTTCGATCTTGACCCGTAAAGAAGATCATACTAGTGGATTCTAGGGCCTTTCAAGGGACTTCCTTGAAGGGGTGGACGTAGGCTTGTGGGTATATCAAGCCGAACCATTTAATTCTCATTGTCAAGTATCTCTAAACCCTTCTCTCTTTACATTATTGTTTTACATATTGTGTTGAGATTGGTTGTTTGTTTACTTGAGTTTTTGAGATTAAGGTTTGTTGGTTGTTATATTTTAAAGTAGTCTTAAAACCCTATTCACCCCCCCTCTAGGGTTATTTTATTGGTTTCAGTGGTTTCATTTTTAGTGCAATATAATCTGGAACTAGTGGGGGGTTATCTACCTAGTTCTTAACAAAATTTCATCTCTAATGTGCACTGTTGCTTTTTGCAACAAAGTAAGGCTGAACTATTTGTTATTAATGAGTTTTCATGTTAAAGTAGGTTAAATGGCTTCTGCTTCGGTGTAACACTACTTGTTATCATACTATAAGTAGTGTAAAATCATGTTCGATTGAATAATCATCGATTGGTTTTTCATGTTAAAGTAGGTTAAATGGCTTCTGCTTCGGTGAACAGGGACGTTTCAGTCAACAGGCATTTCTTCAAGGTCATGATGCCTGGTTTTGAGACAGAACTTGTATG
The DNA here is from genome assembly GCA_033065855.1 of Escallonia rubra. Taxonomy (NCBI): domain Eukaryota; kingdom Viridiplantae; phylum Streptophyta; class Magnoliopsida; order Escalloniales; family Escalloniaceae; genus Escallonia; species Escallonia rubra. The sequence continues at coordinate 38,234 of JAVXUO010001024.1, forward strand.
TCATCCCGCTTTCTCTATGTTTTCGTGTGTGTTAAAAGATTTATCTTTGGTTTAAATCTTACATGTCTTACTGTATTATGAATATGTTAGGCCATACCGGTAGCATTTTGGCGATTGCTCACCACGTTGAGATTTGAAGCAACTTTAACCAGCTGTAAGGGGTCATGGCTTGTTAAATTGAAGAAGAAGGTTGGCGAAGAGGTTCTTTGCTTCGAAGAGGGTTGGAACGAATTCGTGCAACAACATGACCTCCATCTAGGAGACTTTGTAGTCTTTCAACACATGGGGCAAATGCGTTTTCAAGTCAGCGTGTTTGATGAAAGCACTTGTGAAAAGCCTTTCCCCTAATGTACATTTTGAACAATGTTGCGAACATTGACTATTGATCGATGATTTTGAACAATATTGTATTATTGATCGATGATTTTGAACAATATTGTATTATTGATCGATGATTTTGAAAAATATTGTATTATTGATCGATGATTTGTTTTAATCGATGATTTTAGATTGTTAATCGTGCATTTGATATACTGAGCTTGTTGACGGAGGATGGGACTCAATTGGTTTGAATTTTTTATTACAGGTTTGGGCATTAAAAAATAAAAAAAAATTAAAAAAATGACTTTAACTTTTAGCGACGGATTAATTCCGTCGCTAAATATTGTATCCCGTCGCTAATTTCGTAAAAAGAAAATAAATTAAAGTACGTAAAACATAATTAGCGACGGATATTCCGTCGCTAATTAAGTGATAAATCCGTCGCCAAAAGTTCTATATTAGACGACGGATTTTATAATTCCGTCGCAAAACTTTTAGCAACGGCCTTTTATACGAGGGACTTTTAGCGACGGTCATTCCGTCGCTAAAACGTTTAGCGACGGAATATAGGCCTTTAGCGACGGGAAAATCCGTCGCTAAAGACCTTATTCCTTGTAGTGGACGGACATGAAGCTACGCATAGCTGATTGGTAGTTATGAGTGTTAGTGTTTTGCCCATAATTTTGCAGTAGTTAAAATGGGTTTGTAATATCGAGTCTGAGGTGGGTTATGGAAATCATCACCTGAATGTTCTTTGTTATGGAAGTGGGTTAAGGATTATATGATTGTTATTTATTTTTTTAATTTTTTTGGGCTTTTAAACCAGATTATCTACATTTTCATCGTTGTTGCCTTGCCTTCTTTGGTACTTTCGCTGTTTTTCACCACTTCTTTTCCGTTGACCTATTTGTTATATGTCCAAACAAACAGGAACAATTGATTTGTGGAGCAACTGTCACTGGGGTAATTTTTTTCCCCAGAAGTTGTGGATATGGAATCGTTGTGGTGGTGGTTGTTGTGGTCATGAGCAAGTCAAAGCTGATGCAGTCATGTTTTTAAGGTGCTCGTGTTATATATACTATAGATACAACTTATGTTCATATGGTCATGGCCAAGTCAAAGCTGATCTTGAATGAAGCAATTCAGAACGCAAAAAGGAAAATCTTTAACTGCAAGTGCAAACGAGATAGATTAATGCATGATTGAATGTTACATGATACAACTCTCTTACTATAGTCTGATTGCTAAGGATCACCAGCCAGCCAACACTGCCTCATTACAATTTACATGATACAAGTTGCATAAGTACCATCAACAACCTCATCTTCACTAATACATGGCCGGATGTCTACGGTAACCTCACTAGAACAGAGTCTCTTGCATACGAGCTCATAGGAACACATGTTGTGCCTCCAATTAAGCATTTTAGCTGTCAAAGAAAAACACAAACCATAAAGCTCTCATTTCCAACACATGTTTGTGCAAGCTACAACGATCTGAATACTGAAGCTCCTATATCAACAACCGATATCTTCCTTTGCTTAATTCTGTCAACACTTGAAAGCAGGATTGTTTCTAGCCAAGGGCGTCTGTGGTTTGCCTCTATTTAGATGAGCTTACTGCTCAATCCATCAGAAGTAAACTTCCAAGGACCACATCAATTTCCCGAGTGCACTCATTCAATTTCTGAAACTGAAAGCAAAAACTTTTCAATGTGTCAATCTTTATTATATTAGGGACATATCCCACACGTAGCCAACAATCTCAACATAAAATAGTAGAGAAGCAGAAGCAGGTATGCAGTGTGTTGGATGCGACGATACCTTGTACAAATATCAGAGTGCACGCCTTCAGACCTTTTCTCCACAATCCGTGAATATATAGATCAATCTGGAAGAAATATGATGTAGATATGCAGTTGAAGCTGAACACTAAAAGATCAAGTAAAAAAGGATGCAAACACAAAGAATAAGTGATCGAACACAACTGATTATTGGAGTATACACTGAAAATCACACCTGATTACCTTCCATAGAAGGCAAACTGTGACAGTGAGCTGTCTCCATGCCTCACCCCTCAGCAGTTAAAGAAAGAAAAAAGAGCTGCTAATTCCTATAATTGTCTTGTGCAACAACAAATCCTCACATTTTTTAAAGACTGCCTTTGCTTCAGCAGGAACACAAAGGTAGATTGTCCAGTAGAGCTAAAATTTAAACTGTGACGAACTATAATCTCTTTAGCAGGGGAGAAAAACATACAATCAATTTCTTCCCAAAAATCCATGACGTTTAAGATGAACCTAGAGTGATAACACCAGGAAACTAAAAAGCCTGTAATTCTTCAGATTTTGCCGCTTAACATTTTGCAAGGTCTAGATTTCAGAAGCAGTGGCTTTCTGGTAAACCCCGCCTCTGGTTTCAACCAATATCATGAAAGATGGTTGCTCAAAGACGTCTTGTGAATGGTAATGTGAAAGCCCTAAGTTGCACCTTTTGTGTTTTGCAAGTTGAAATCTTCGATTTCCCTGCAGATTCAGTGAAAAGGACTGATTCCTCTGACCAAAGAAAAAAAAATGATTTGAAGAGAAGAACAAAAAATAGAACACGAGGAAGAGTGTTTTTTGCTACATGTCCCTGCTAAAATATGAAAAGTAAGGTAATGCGAAACGTGAAGCTACTATATGATCCTTGCACACAAGCGAGGGGAGCATGGAGCATCAGAATGACTTCATGAACTAAGACTGCTCCAAGAGGGTATTTGTGAACTTTTACGAGGAAATACCATGTTGAAAAGTTTTCAATAGCCTATATCACCGAACTTTCAAGATTTGTATGCCGTTTCAAAAAGGGAAAAGCATAGGGAAACATGTGGATGAACCTAAAACTGAACCCCAGTTGCCTTCCAAACAATCCCTTTGGCTACTTGAATCAACTGAGACATCTACTGTAGAAGTACACTTTTGTTGTTCAAAGAGCTTCTCATCACCTTCCTCTTGCTTGGGCTCCGAACTAACACCATTTTTATCTCATATTCAGATTCTATGGCAAGGGCCATGGCTCTTTCAAACAGGGCACTTCGGAAATTTTTCTTCATTACTTGGTTATCTCCTTTGTGATCTGATGATTCAGAGCCCATTCATACTGCAGGAACAAACTCTGCCAGTACTTTACTGTCCTCGCTACTTATCGGGTCTTTAGTGACATCCTGGGAATTTCGGGCATTTCTGTAAACTGGATTAAGTTTCTGCCAAAATTTTCAAATGGATTCTATGAGAATTGATCTTCGTTCTTCGGTTCACTGCAAATTTTTTGTCTGCAGCTGCGGCTTCTGCAAAACTTACATGCCTCAGTGAGGCATAACATATGTGATAAAGCCAGAGCCTAGTGTCACGGACCGTTTGCTAAGGAGGTTGATTTTTAGAGGTTAAGCCATGCGGGCGCTCATTAGGCTCTTACGGGACGCTTAGTGGATGCTTCCTTGGCAATTAGAGGGCAAGGCTTCCGGAAGGTTCAAGACTTCTCTACACTATTGTGTTTTGTACACGTGTGAATATCCTAGACTAGTGATGGTAGCTCTAGAAAGGTAGAAGAGTATTCTAGAAGTAGTCTAGAATACTAGAAAAGCTTGTAAATAGTCTAGAGAGTTCTAGAGGGATAATGCATACCGCATGATTGCATGTAATCTCCACCGTCCGTTGAGGAGGTGGAGTAGTATATAAAGCCAAGGCCTCACTTGGCCAAGGCATCCAAGACATTTTTGTATTCAAGTACTATAAGCTTTCTCCAAGTAGTGTACTGAGAATCATTTCCCTAACCTCTTGTGTTCCGCTGCATATTTGTTTCCAACTTCGCCCAGCTCTACAGTTAGGCTGACTTAGCGCACAAGCGGGGCTTGATAGCTAAGTGCCGCACAGTTCGACGAAGGGAAAAAGTTCATCCCGTGACACTAGGCAGTAATAGTCCAATTACTGCGAGTTGAACTGTTTCTTAGCCTTTCAACTTCCATGACTATGCTTATTGTCACCATTTACTCTTGTTAGTGCAGTCACATTTGTTAGCCTGGAAATAACTTTTGAAATATACAGCCAAGAAAAAATTGAACATAAACCATAAGAACAACAAATTAGGGAAAGCACTCAATCAAACCCATAAGTCGCAGTTTTGTAAGTCTACAGACTCCAATAACAGTGCAGAGGGTTTGTTTTTGCAATTGATGAAAAATCTGCCTCTGCAACTTCTTCATTTCCTCTCTTTACAGTGTACCAGAAGGGGCTTTCAAGCCACTGGCTTCGAAATTTTCACCTCTTGATAGCTTTAATAACTCAGAGTTATCAGCTTCCACTTAAAATGGCACTTGATTTAATCCCTTGTTGTCCGTGCCAAGCACATAGGAAAAGGTCGGTTTTGTGAAAAGAGCCGATAACACATTGAACTCTCGGCCTCACCATAAGGCGCCGCTTATGTTGAGAAACAAGATAACACCAACTTCATAAGAAAAGTCATTCGATAAAAAAAGGTAGATGCCAGACCCAAGAATCCCAAATTTAGTTGTAAACACACACAGGTGACACCTTGTTTATGCAAATTAAATACAATCATGACCAGTTCAAATTGGACGCATCAAACAACTATCCCAAATTAACGGATGAAGCAAACAAACCTAAACTTAATTCAAAACATGCGCATGAATTCCTAGATTAACTTTTCTCGTTTTCGGATTTCGCCTCCTTCTAACCACAGTCCTAATATCAGAAGTACTGATCCCAAAATCGAAATTTCATGCATCATCATAAGGAAACAAAAGTGATAGAGAAAGCCCCAGAATTAAATACGTACCGGACCAGAGTGATCGACTCAATAATATCAACAATCCCACACAAAAACTATTCACAAGCACAACCCAGATTTCAGGTATGCTATTCAGAGTCAGCTAGACTAGTAGAAGAAACTCTTACCTCGGCATTGATGGAAGAGTGCACAGAACGGGTCGAATTCACACAGAAATACTTAACAGAGGAGAGAGTAGAATTTGGATGGAGATAGTTTGGTCGTGAGGATACAGACGAAGGTGGTGGTTGGTGCGAAGTGGCGGCAAGTTGCCATTAGGCGCGAAACGACTAACAGCCTGGTTAGAGTTGTATGGTACCATGTTGGAATTTTTTTTCTTTTTTGTTCAATATTTTGGAAAGTTGAGTCTGAGCAATTGTGAATTTAATGTTTATTGGAGTTTATGATCCTAGACGGTCGGAAACTATGATCCAAGAAAGGAACGACTTGGTAACCATCACAAGAACAGAAAGGCCAAAATGTAAGTTTGAATTACCATAGAAAAGAAATTCAGTAACTTTGACTTTGACTCATAAGACATTTGTCAATAAGAAATGAAATTGTAACTGTACGAAGTTATGAAAGATCAGTTTGAACTACGACAATCACTGATTTTCGAGCCAAACTGTACGGTTGGACCAATTAACTTGCATGGACACGTGCATTGTAACTAAAAAATCTATAGTTATTAAATATGATAGTGCAAGAATTTAGACCTGATATTTTCAGCTTCGAGGAGTAAAGATCCCTAACCATCTTCATGCCATTGGAGTAAACACCAAAGAAAATCTAATTAGCATTCAAATATGACACCAGATTTTAGACCCCGATCATTTAAATCTGTTAAACTCATTTTAATTTTTTTTTTGACTTTGGTCATTTAGGGCTTTTGTAATCTTTCCTCTTAGTACTTAGGGCTAAGCACTACAAATTTTTCTCCCCCCCCCCCCCCCCCCCCCCCAAAAAAAGTGAGTTACACATTTGAAATTATATGACCCAAATTCAAATTTGGGCTTTAACTTGGCCCTTTGAAAAAGTTAGAGAATTTAGGTCGTAATGGGTTTTTTTTAAATTCTCATTGATTTAAGAATATAAATATACTCTTTTTAGGTTTCTGATACTTTACGTACAATATATTGATTGTCCATAAGACCACTACTGACTTTTTAGGAGCCTCAACAACCTTTAGGAAAAGATCTCTTGGTATTTTGGTTGTTACTTTGAGGGATTTTGATGTCGATTTGTTGTGGATACCAAGTGTCAATCAGTTGTAAAATGAACTAGACAACGAATTTTTCATTATTCTTCTAACTATATATTGTATGTTAACATTAGTGACTGTGTTGCCTATATATTATATATTGTCTGGTCAAAGGTTTGTTGCTTCTAGGGTTTGTTCCCCCCCACCCCACCAAAGTTGTTCCCTCATCCCCTTTGTTCCAGAAACATGAGATTGGCTGGAATCTAGTGGTGGCTATGGTGCTTCGGCGCAACTTGTGGTGTAGGTAAAGCGGCTTTATGGGGTGGTGGTGGTGGTGGATGTCTGGTGTAGCCTTGTGCGGTTACTGATGGTGGTTGTCCGGTGGTGGATGCCCGGCTGCTAATGGAGTTTAGTGGCTCTTGGTGGCGGTGTGGAGAAGTGGCAGTGGTAGCGGATTCTAGCAATGCAAGGAGTACTCACCACGCGTGGTGGTGCGAGTCGGTGTTACGGTCTAACGGGTGAGGCATACTTGGCAGAGGCAGGATAGGTGTTGGGTTGGGGTGAGCTGGGTTTGGTTGGCTTTATCTGTTGTTTTTTAGTTAGCAATTATCTGTTATTTTCTTAATGTTTATCCCTATATATTTAAAAAAAAGGGACAAAAAAGACAAAAGAAAAGAAGACGCATTACCTGTTTAGTTTATTTTCGTTTATTGCTTTTTTATTATTTCAGTGTTTGAGTAGTTGTTTCTCAAGTCCTTTTACTTTTTATATTTTGTTCAGTTAACTTATAGTTGGTTGTTAGCGGTGCTACCTTAGTTACTTTTGTGATTTCTATCGGATGAGATGTCATCCGTGCATTATTTTGCTTGCCTTGGGACATTATGTAACCCGTCTTTAGTACCAATGGTAGGATTCTTAACCATTTTCGAAAACAAAATTAATAATAAAAAAAGACATTTAATCTTTTACTGATTACTCGGCTACAACAACCAATTAAGAAAAGAAAATGCAGCTGCAGATGTAGCTTTCTGCTCCAAAAGGGCAATAAGTTCCATGTTGATTAATTTAGTTTTGGAATAACTTGGTGATTGGCTTGACAATAATGTCCTGGATCTGCGATTTCGATCTCCATAATCGTTTTTGTTACATGCTTAAGGGAAAGGGTTTGGCCCGAGGTCGAGGTAGAATCATATTTATGATGGTATTCCAAACAGAATCAAAATTTGACGACGAATAATTGAGAAAAAGAATGGATTCGCGATTCTAGCATGTGCTCGGCCCAACCTATTACACGAGAGTGGACCCGAGCTTTAGGCATCTGTTGAGCCTGTTAAGTTAGGCTCAAGCTTGTAGGCTAGTATTAGGCCCAAGCCCTACTTTGGGCTTACGTCTGGCCGCACACTATAGAATTATGAGCTATCTCCATGAGCTACTATATTAACTGTCAGGAAGGAAACGATCAAATATCGTGCTATAAAAACTCAGCTTATGTCCAAATAGCTGTCTGAATCTTAAAAGTTATGCATGTCTGTCTTTCTCTTTTTGTTGTTTTAAAACCAATTGATGCTTTTAGCTACTGATGGCAACAATTTTGCAGTGCTGATAAACTCTATTTCAAACAAGCAAACACCATCCTTTAAGCATAAACAGTTGTCTTGTTTGGACCAAATTGAACCTGGTCATACTGTCTCAAGCTAATCAATAACTTTGAGGATGCTTTACGTCCATATATGTTTAATAATGTTTGGTTTCTACTTTCTATATATCTTCTTCCTTTTTTGTCTTTTTTTAATTACATTCTTCTTCGCTTAAAGTTATGTACTGAAACCATTCTTTTCATGTTTCAGTTTTATGTTAACTTAAAATGCCTTGGGAAAAAGACTAGTGCTTTTATCTGTTAGTCACTTTTTCTATTTTCTTCTTAGGTTTTGTACTTCAAGTTTTTTTAAATTTTTTTTTTTTGGAACCCAATCACTATGCGCCAATTTCTTTAGAAATAACATATATGAGCATTCATATTATGTAACGTAGTCTCTTCCTAAATTTACTATTTATTTTTATTTTTAAAAGTGCTATCAAAACAAGTTTAGACATGTTTCTGAAAATCGACGTAAATGTCTTTTAATATTTCAAAGGCATAAATACATAAACAAAGAAAATGATTCACAAGTAAAGGCCTCCTTAGCAAAAATAGGCTATTGAATTACGCCATTAAACCCCATTTAGGCTATTGAATTCACAAGTAAAGGCTTCCTTAGCAACTCAGATATTCGCCATTCGCCATTCTACCGAGTGACACACTTTGCTATTTACAGCTAGCAGGGAGCAGCTTTGGCCACAGCAGGAGCAGGGATCACCAGGAGCGGGATCAGTTAACGCAGGTCCAGTCCAGAGAAGTACAAAGCAAGGTGTGAGTATGACCAACTGTCAGGTGTAAGAGTCCCATGGAACAGCTTTGGCCATTTTTATGTGTGAGATGATCCCTTATGTCCGAAATTTTAGGCAGACTTTATGTTTGACGACACTGGCGTCAACCAGTCCGAATAGCTGTCCAAATCTTAGTTTTGCATGTCTGTCTTTCTGTTTTTGTTGTTTTAAAACCAATTTATGCTTTTAGCGACCAATGGTAAGATCTCTTTGATTGAAAAAAAAAGTGAAAAAGAAAAATTATATGCTTTAAGCTACTAATGGCCCATCAATATCATGATTTTTTTTTTTTTTTGATCAAGTTTCCTTTATTTCATGTAAGCTCAAAGATTTACAATAGAATTCACTTTACATACATTTTGCTTTGGTGAAGCCTACTATGTCAGAGCAACTAAAACAACTCACTATCATGTGAGTATCTAGCTCCCAAGCGTTGCACAACTTCCTGTTTCTATCCTTGCCAACTATATACTCTGATTGAGTGACATAACAGCACCCTTGGACATTTGCACACTTTTTCTCAAAGATTCTGGACTTGCTCTCTTGCCAAATGCCATAATTTGTGGCTGCAATAGCCAGCCAATTTGCACAGCATTGCCTTGAAACTTTTCCCCCTGAACCTTACCCTTGCTTTAGTTTACAAGAATGTTTTTACTGAGTCCCCATGCTTCACACAGCTTTTTGTTACTATCATTTACTAGGACTTTCTTCCAACTGCTCACCCTGTATTTGATCCATTGGTTGATTACATGAAAACAACCCTGAGGATGAGATTGCACTTGACAAAAAATTCTGGTGTTCCTCTCTTGCCATAGGCCATAGACTATTACAGCAACCATTAATTTGCAAAGCTTAGCCTTAAAGCTTTTTCCCCTGAAATTCTGAGCTGCAAATTGTATGACTTGATTCCATGATTCCAAGTGTATCTTCATATCCATCCTTTCCAGCACCATTTTCCATATTTCTTGTGCATATGGACACTTGATGAACAAGTGATCTACAGTTTCCTGCTGGTTAGAACATAGAATGCAGTTAGCCTCCTGATGCTAACAAAAAATCAATATCATGATTTTAGCTGCCGATGCTAATCTTGTTCTATATATCTGAGCACAACAATAGACAAAATCCATCCTATCCTTCATATCACCACCGAGAAGAATTTAGCTAGCTACAAGTCGTTTAGAAAGAAGTTACAACTCTCTCTCTGGCAACACGTGGCAATTACTAGCCACAATGTATAGTTAGTCGTACTTATTTATGGACACGACAAAAAGAAATACGGCCATAGTAAGTGGTATTAGGACACCAAAATTGTTATTACATGAAACGTTGTAATTGCGTTCATATAAACTTTTTTTTTTTTCTTTGGGTGAGGGACTGTAACACCCCGAAACCTGAGGCTAGTTTTACGGTAGAAATCCTAGATAATTAATTATTGGACCTTTAACGACGAATTGGGTGAGCATTAATTTTGTGATCTTTAGCGATAATGTTTTGAACTATAATTAAGTGGTAATTTAACGATAGCAGTTATAAGCGATACTGATTTAGGTCTTTATTCTGGGTCAGTTAATTCTTTAACTTAAATGGGGAAAGGTTGTTTGCAGTGGTACTGAACTGTGATCCCTTCTTTCAATCCAATTAATAATAATTTGTTCAAATGAACTCCGATTTCGTCGGTTCAACTCCTCTTTAATCTATAATTTTATTGGTTTCAACATAAGAACACTTCTAAGTAGGTTCTAACATTATGTGAATACCACACTTAGTTTTGTAAGTATTTGTTAAGTTCTAGCGCATCATTTTGCGTAACTTATGGTGAGGCTCATATTGAACAGTGGGCCACTAGGTATAGATGATCCATCAGTTTAGATTGTCTCCATATTTTGTTAGTGTCCTTTCTCGTCTATTGAACATACGTGCACTAAATTTCGTGAGCCATGTCACAATGTATTTGACGCTTTTGTTGATTTACCTATGTAGATTGGAACGTGGGTTAGCTCAGTGGGAAAAGCTAAAGATCGCGATCTTAGTTTCTAAACATTGTCTCACATTTCAGTGATAGCACGTGTGACCTTCTTCTGAATGGCTCTCTAGTGTCTAACTCTGCTTAGGATATTTTTTTGACATTTTGAAGTTATGTCTCGTATCCGTTATGTTAAAAGTTTTGAATCCCTGTTGGTTGGTCCATCGAGTGACCTTTCAGGGCATTTGGCTCACTCTATTATTGTTTTTCCTTTCATGTGACCAGTAGGTGAAATTGGATTACATGGCTAGTTGTGCAGCTGAGAGCTAGCGATTTTTATCTCAGAGTCAGTATTAAAATTTGTAGATGTAATGTTAAGACCATTGAATTCCTTTAGGATTTATTTGGGAACTCCGTGTTTGAGTAATTTGGATTATATAAATGCTTTAGGCAGTTATGACATTTATTGATGTATCTTTGGGAATGATTGATGTTCTGAATGACCACTTGAGAGACTTTTTGATATTTTAAGGTTTTCCAATTTGTTTATTTGATATTCACGCTCCTAAAATTTGGGGCGATACAATTAGTCGCAAATTTTCAAACCCAAACTTTTATATATTTGTGAAATGGTCCTAAAATAAACATTTGTGACAGTTTATGCGCTACGAAAAATTGTTAACAGGTTATTAAGCTATCTCGTGTCACAAATCGTCGATATTAAGTTCACCGCTACTAAAGAAAATTTTTTCTGTCGCTAAAACGTTATCAAAAACTAAAGTAGATAGTTCGCCGCTAAAAATACACATCGATGTTATATATATATGGGAGATGATAAAATGATAGCGCTAGCAACTTAACCCAAGTTGCTAGCGCGATCTGGCCGTCCACGGGCGAAAATGGATGGCCAGATAGCGCGCCACTACAGCAAATTTTTTCACCGTCCGCTACATAATGTAGTGGACGATTTTTTCACAATCCGCTACATTATGTAGCGGACGGCCAAACAGCGCTAGCAACTTGCTAGCGCTATCAAAGGGAGAGGCTCCATATATATATATATATATCACTAAAAATACACGTCGATGCCAAAAATATACATATAGCTTACGCTAATCGTCACAAAGTACCTCGATCAATATCACTCATAATGGCTATCGTGAAATTATAACTAATAGTTTTTCAGAAATTTTTGTCGCCAAAGATTGCCGATAAGATTTTCGCTTATGGAAATCTATGCTAAAACTTGCGTAAGAAAGTCACGATTTAAATTAAATTAAGCGGCCAGGTAGTATAAAGGTTGGGGTGTTATAAAACTCACCGAAAAACCCTTCTCTCTCTCTCTCTCTCTCTCTCTCTCAACCGTGCTTCAGAAAACTAGAGGAAAAAGGGTTTGGGATGGCTGCTCCCTATATATATATATATATATATATATATATAAAGAACAATATTAGCATTGGTACATAGCGAAAATCTTGATATTTAGGGGCCATTAGTAGCAAAAAGCAAGAAAATTTTCTTTTTCACTTTTTTTTAATCAAAGAGATTTTGCCTTTAGTAGCTAAAAGCATAAATTTGTTTTAAAACAACAAAAAAAGAAAGACGGAGATGCATAACTTTTAAGATTTGGACGGCTATTCAACCTAAGATATCGGACAGAGAAGATCATCACAGACATAAAAATGGCCAAATTAAAGCTGTTCCATGGGACTTCTACCACAAAAGTTGGCCATACGAACCCATTTTAACTACTGCAAAATCATGGGTAAAACACTAATAATAAACATTTTCTTCTTGTTAACAGAGAACCTCATCACTACCTATGAGCTATGGTGCAGCTTCATTTCTAGCATCAGCCCCTTCTCCAAAATTTTCTTAAGCCAGCTCAACTTCTCCTTCATTACCAGCTTCAATTTCAGCACAGCCGGCGAGCATCACCTTCCTGTCCTTCATTACCAGCTTCAATTTCAGCACCGCCGACATCACCTTCCTCTCCAACATTACCAACTTCAATTTCAGCACCGCAGGCATCACCTTCCTCTCCAACATTACCTTCTGCACCGCCACCTCCATTTCCGTAACCACAACACTCTAGAATGCTTGCAGTCCACTGTGCAGGTAAGGTGGAATTGATAAAACTCTTGAGAAAGGAGGCGCCGATCATGGAATAGAGAACCACGAAGAAGAGTTTTCGACCATCATCGCTGGGTTCTTTGAAGTATAATTGGGCCAACGCCGAGGCTTGAACAGCCATGGCGATGTCCACAAATCGGTACATAACTAAAATCTCTATATTGAGGGGCCATTCGTAGCAAGAAGCATGAAAATTTTTCCTGGGACTTCTACCAAAAACGTTGGCCAAATTAATGTTGTTCCCTGGGACTTCTACCACAAAAATTGGCCATGCCAACCCATTTAACTACTGCAAAATCATGCATAAAATACTAATAATAAACCGTTTCGTCATGTTAACAGAGAACCTCATCACTACCTATTCGCTATGGTGCAGCTTCATTTCCAGCATATGCCCCCTCTCCAAAATTTTCTTACGCCAGCTCAACTTCTTCTTCATTACCAGCTTCAATTTCAGCACGGCCGGCGCGCATCACCTTCATTACCAGCTTCAATTTCAGGACTGCCGCCATCCCCTTCCTCTCCAACATTACCAACATCAATTTCAGCACCCCACGCATCACCTTTATCTCCAAAATTACCTTCGTCTGTAACTCCAACTCCAACTCCACCATTACCTTCTGCACCGCCACCTCCATTTCCGTAACCACAACACTCTAGAAGGTTTACAGCCCACTGTGCAGGTAAGGTGGAATTGATAAAACTCTTCAGAAAGGAGGCGCCGTTCATGGAATAGAGAACCACGAAGAAGAGTTTTCGACCATCATCGCTGGGTTCTTTGAAGTATAATTGGGCCAACGCCGAGGCTTGAACAGCCATGGCGATGTCCGCAAATCGGTACATAGCTAAAATCTTGATATTGAGGGGGACATAGTAGCAAAAAGCATGAAAATTTTCCCTGAGACTTTTACCACAAAAGTTGGCCAAATTAAAGCTGTTCCATGGGACTTCTACCACAAAAGTTGGCCATGCAAACCCATTTTAACTACTGCAAAATCATGGGTAAAACACTAATAATAAATATTTTCGTCTTGTTAACAGAGAACCTCGTCACAACCTATGAGCTATGGTGCAGCTTCATTTCGAGCATCAGCCCCCACTCCAAAATTCTCTTAAGCCAGCTCAACTTCTCCTTCATTACCAGTTTCAATTTCAGCACGGCCGGCGAGCATCACCTTCATGTCCTTCATTACCAGCTTTAATTTCAGGACCGCCGCCATCGCCTTCCTCTCCAACATTACCAGCTTCAATTTCAGGACGGCAGGCATCACCTTCCTCTCCAACATTACCTTCATCTGCAACTCCAACATTACCTTCTGCACCGCCACCGCCACCTCCATTACCGCAACCACCACACTCTAAAATGCTTGCAGTCCACTGTACATATAAGGTGGAATAGATAAAACTCTTCAGAAATGAGGCGCCGATCATGGAATAGAGAACCACAAAGAAGAGCTTTCGACCATCATCGCTGGGTTCTTTGAAGTATAATTGGGCCAACGCCGAGGCTTGAACAACCATGGTGATGTCCGCAAATCGGTACATAGCTAAAATCTTTATATTGAGATGCCATTAGTTGGAAAAAGCATGAAATTTTTCTTTTTCACTTTTTTTTTCCTTTTTTTAATCAAAGAGATTTTGCTATCTGTAGCTTAAAGCATAAATTTGTTTTAATACAACAAAAAAAGAAAGATGGAGATGCATAACTTTTAAGATTTGGAAGGCTATTGAACCTAAGATATCGGACATATGAGATCTTCACACACATAAAAATGGGACTTAAACCACAAAAGTTGGCCATACGAACCCATGTTAACTACTGCAAAATCATGGAAAAAACACTAATAATAAACATTTTCTTCTTGTTAACAGAGAACCTCATCACTACATATGAGCAATGGTGAAGCTTAATTTCCAGCAACAGCACCCTCTCCAAAATTTTCTTAAGCCAGCTCATCTTTTCCTTCTTTACCAGCTTCAATTTTAGCACCGCTGACATCACCTTCCTCTCCAACATTACCAACTTCAATTTCAGCACCGCAGGCATCACCTTCCTCTCCAACATTACCTTCAGCTGCAACTCCAACTCCAACTCCAACATTACCTTCTGCACCGCCAGCTCCATTTCCGTAACCATAATATTCTAGAATGCTTGCAGTCCACTGTGCAGGTAAGGTGGAATTGATAAAACTCTTGGGAAAGGAGGCGCCGATCATGGAATAGAGAACCACGAAGAAGAGTTTTCGACCATCATCGCTGGGTTCTTTGAAGTATAACTAGGCCACCGCTGAAGCATGAACAGCCATGGCGATGTCCGCAAATCGGTACATAGCTAAAATCTCTATATTGAGGGGCCATAAGTAGCCAAAAGCAGGAAAATTTTTACTGGGACTTCTACCACAAAAGTTGGCCAAATTACAGCTGTTTCCTGCGATTTCTACCACAAAAGTTGGCCATGAAAACCCATTTTAACTAGTGCAAAATCATAGGTAAAACACTAATAATAAACATTTTCGTCTTGTTAACAGAGAACCTCATCACTACCTATGAGCTATGGTGCAGCTTCATTTCCAGCATCAGCCCCCTCTCCAAAATTTTCTTAAGCCAGCTCAACTTCTCCTTCATTACCAGCTTCAATTTCAGCACGGCCGGTGCGCATCACCTTCATGTCCTTCACTACCAGCTTCAATTTCAGCACCGCCGCCATCACCTTCCTCTCCAACATTACCAACTTCAATTTCAGCACCGCAGGCATCACCTACTCTCCAACATTACCTTCATCTGCAACTCCAACTCCAACATTACCTTCTGCACCGCCACCTCCATTTCCGCAACCACAACACTCTGGAATGCTTGCAGTCCACTGTGCAGGTAAGGTGGAATCGATAAAACTCTTGAGAAAGGAGGCGCCGATCATGGAATAGAGAACCACGAAGAAGGCTTTTCGACCATCATCGGTAGGATCTTGAAAGTATAATTGGACCAACGCCGAGGCTTGAACAGCCATGGCGATGTCCGTAAATCGGTGCATAGCTAAAATCTTGATATTGAGGAGACATTGGTAGCAAAAAGCATGAAAATGTTCCCTAGGACTTCTACCACAAAAGTTGGCCAAATTAAAGCTGTATCCAGCGACTTCTACCACAAAAGATGACAATGAAAACCCATTTTAACTACTGCAAAATCATGGGTAAAACACTAATAATAAACAATTTCTTCTTGTTAACAGAGAACCTCAGCACTACCTATGAGCTTTGGTGCATCTTCATTTCTAGCATCAGCCCCCACTCCAAAATTCTCTTAAGCCAGCTCAACTTCTCCTTCATTACCAGTTTCAATTTTAGCACGGCCGGCGAGCATCACCTTCCTGTCCTTCATTACGAGCTTCAATTTCAGGACCGCCGCCATCACCTTCCTCTCCAACATTACCAACTTCAATTTCAGCACCGCAGGCATCACCTTCCTCTCCAACATTACCTTCATCTGCAACTCCAACTCCAACATTACCTTCTGCACCGCCACCTCCATTTCCGTAACCACAACACTCTAGAATGTTTGCAGTCCACTGTGCAGGTAAGGTGGAATTGATAAAACTCTACCGTTCATGGAATAGAGAACCACAAAGAAGAGTTTTCGACCATCATCGCTCGTTTCTTTGAAGTATAATTGGGCCAACGCCGAGGCTTGAACAGCCATGGCGATGTCCGCAAATCGGTACATAGCTAAAATCTTGATATTGAGGGGCCATTAGTAGCAAAAAGCATGAAAATTTTCTTTTTCACTTTTTTTTCTCTTTTTTTAATCAAAGAGATTTTGCCATTAGTAGCTAAAAGCATAAATTTGTTTTAAAACAAGAAAAAAAGAAAGACGGAGATGCATAACTTTTAAGATTTGGACGGCTATTCAACCTAAGATATCGGACATAGGAGATCATCACACGCATAAAAATGGCAAATTAAAGTTGTTCCGTGGGACTTATACCACAAAAGTTGGCCATACGAACCCATTTTAACTACTGCAAAATCATGGGTAAAACACTAATAATAAACATTTTCTTCTTGTTAACAGAGAACCTCATCACTACATATGAGCTATGGTGCAGCTTCATTTCCAGTATCAGCCCCCTCTCCAAAATTTTCTTAAGCCAACTCAACTTCTCCTTCATTACCAGCTTCAATTTCAGCACCGCCGACATCACCTTCCTCTCCAACATTACCAACTTCAATTTCAGCACCGCAGGCATCACCTTCCTCTCCAACATTACCTTGATCAGCAACTCCAACTCCAACATTTCCTGCAGGTAAGCTGGAATAGATAAAACACTTGAGAATGGAGTCGCCGATCATGGAATAGAAAGCCACGAAGAAGAGTTTTCGACCATCATCGCTGTGTTCTTTGAAGTATAATTGGGCCAACGCCGAGGCTTGAATAGCCACTGCGATGTCCGCAAATCCGTACATAGCTAAAATCTTGATATTGAGGGGCCATTAGTAGCAAAACGCATGAAAATTTTCACTGGAACTTCTACCACAAAAGTTGGCCAAATTAAAGTTGTTCCCTGCGACTTCTACCACAAAAGTTGGCCATGCAAACCTATTTTAACTACTGCAAAATCATGGGTAAAACACTAATAATAAACATATTCGTCTTGTTAACAGAGAACCTCATCACTACCTATTCACTATGGTGCAGCTTCATTTCCACCATCAGCCCCCTCTCCAAAATTTTCTTACGCCAGCTCAACTTCTCCTTCATTACCAGCTTTAATTTCAGGACCGCCGCCATCGCCTTCCTCTCCAACATTACCAGCTTCAATTTTACGACCGCCGCCATCACTTTCCTCTCCAACATTACCTTCATCTGCAACTCCAACTCCAACATTACCTTCTGCACCGCCACCTCCATTTCCGTAACCACAACACTCTAGAATGCTTGCAGTCCACTGTGCAGGTAAGGTTGAATTGATAAAACTCTTCAGAAAGGAGGCGCCGTTCATGGAATAGAGAACCACGAAGAAGAGTTTCCGACCATCATCGTTGGGATCTTTGAAGTATAATTGGACCAACGCCGAGGCTTGAACAGCCATGGCGATGTCCGCAAATCGGTGCATAGCTAAAATCTTGATATTGAGGTGACATTGGTAGCAAAAAGCATGAAAATATTCCCTGGGACTTCTACCACAAAAGTTGGCCATGCGAACCCATTTTAACTACTGCAAAATCATGGGTAAAACACTAATAATAAACATTTTCGTCTTGTTAACAGAGAACCTCATCACTACCTATGAGCTATGGTGCAGCTTCATTTCCAGCATCAGCCCCCTCTCCAAAATTTTCTTAAGCCAGCTCAACTTCTCCTTCATTACCAGCTTCAATTTCAGCACGGCCGGCGCGCATCACCTTCCAGTCCTTCATTACCAGCTTCAATTTCAGGACCGCCGCCATCCCCTTCTTCTCCAACATTACCAACTTCAATTTCAGCACCGCAGGCATCACTTTCCTCTCCAACATTACCTTCATCTGCAACTCCAACTCCAACATTACCTTCTGCACCGCCACCTCCATTTCCGCAACCACAACACTCTAGAATGCTTGCAGTCCACTGTGCAGGTAAGGTGGAATCGATAAAACTCTTGAGAAAGGAGGCGCCGATCATGGAATAGAGAACCACGAAGAAGAGTTTCCGACCATCATCGTTGGGATCTTTGAAGTATAATTGGGCCAACGCCGAAGCTTGAACAGCCATGGCGATGTCCGCAAATCGGTACATAGCTAAAATCTTGATATTGAGGGGGACATAGTAGCAAAAAGCATGAAAATTTTCCCCAGGACTTCTACCAAAAAAGTTGGCCAAATTAAAGCTGTTCTCTGGGCCTTCTACCACAAAAGTTAGCCATGAAAACCATAGTAACAATATTCGCGATAAATTGGCGATATTCGCGAATTTATCGCGATAATTTGATAGAAAGTATTAATCACGGATATATCGCGATTATTTGCAGGATTCGCGAATACATTTTAAATATCGCGATATTAGCGAATTTATCGCAATATGTACGAATATATCTCTTTCTCTTGAAAAAATGAAGATAGCAAAGCTTCTGGTGGGACTCGAACACGGGTATCACCGTGTGCGAGCACTGTTTTGGGCCATCACACCAACCCATGGTTCCTGATTAAGTTGAGCAAAAGAATGTATATATTTTATTAAGCCACACATAATTATATGCCAATACCCACACACATTCTCATTTTTTTGTACCCATCACTTAAAGAATAGAAGAGTTCTTGTATTTTTCTCATTTTAGTTGTATAGTTTACAAAATTTCATACACTTTAAATTATTGTAACCTTAACGATTAATTACCGAATTATTTTCGATTTACGATACGAATTTTGTTATTTCACCGAATTATTACCGATTCAATGAAGAAATTTCCCGAATAATTCCCAAATTCTGGATTATTGTCCATGCCGAATAAATTCCGAATACCGAATTTGTTACTATGATGCAAACCCATTTTAACTACAGAAAAAAAATGGGTAAAACACTAATAATAAACATTTTCGTCATGTTAACAGAGAACCTCATCACTGCCTATGAGATAGGGGGCAACTTCATTTCCAGCATCAGCTCCCTCTCAAAATTTTCTTAAGCCAACTCAAGTTCTCCTTCATTACTAGCTTCAATTTCAGCACCGCTGGCGCGCATCACCTTCATGTCCTTCATTACCAGCTTCAATTTCAGCACCTCCGACATAACCTTCCTCTCCAACATTACCAACTTCAATTTCAGCACCGCAGGCATCACCTTCCTCTCCAACATTACCTTCATCTGCAACTCCAACTCCAACTCCAACATTACCTTCTGCACCGCCACCTCCATTTCCGCAACCACAACACTCTGGAATGCTTGCAGTCCACTGTGCAGGTAAGGTGGAATCGATAAAACTCTTGAGAAAGGAGGCGCCGATCATGGAATAGAGAACCACGAAGAAGAGTTTTCGACCATCATCGCTGGGTTCTTTGAAGTATAATTGGGCCAACGACGAGGCTTGAACAGCCATGGCGATGTTCGCAAATCGGTACATAGCTAAAATCTCTATATTGAGGGGCCATTATTAGATAAAAGCATGAAAATTTTCCTTGGGACTTTTACCACAAAAGTTGGCCAAATTAAAGTTGTTCCCTGAGACTTCTACCACAAAAATTGGCCATGCCAACCCATTTAACTATTGCAAAATCATGGGTAAAACACTAATAATAAATATTTTCGTCATGTTAACAGAGAACCTCATCACTATCTATGAGCTATGGTGCAGCTTTATTTCCAGCATCAGCCCCCTCTCCAAAATTTTCTTAAGCTAGCTAAACTTCTCTTTCATTACCAGCTTAAATTTAAGCACGGCCGGCGCGCATCACTTTCATGTCCTTCATTACCAGGTTCAATTTAAGGACCGCCGACATCACCTTCCTCTCCAACATTACCAACTTCAATTTCAGCACCGCAGGCATCACCTTCCTCTCCAACATTACCTTCATCTGCAACTCCAACGCCGAGGTTTGAACAGCCATGGCGATGTCCGCAAATCGGTAAATAGATAAAATGTCTATATGGAAGGGCCATTAGTAGCAAAAAGCATGAAAATTTTCACTGGGACTTCTACCACAAAAGTTGGCCAAATTAAAGCTGTTTCCTGCGACTTCTACCACAAAAGTTGGCCATGAAAACCCATTTTAACTACTGCAAAATCATGGGTAAAACACTAATAATAAACATTTTCGTCTTGTTAACAGAGAACCTCATCACTACCTATTCGCTATGGTGCAGCTTCATTTCCAGCATATGCCCCCTCTCCAAAATTTTCTTACGCCAGCTCAACTTCTCCTTCATTACCAGCTTCAATTTCAGCACCGCCGGCGCGCATCTCCTTCATGTCCTTCATTACCAGCTTCAATTTCAGGACCGCCGCCATCACCTTCCTCTCCAACATTACCAACTTCATTTTCAGCACGGCAGGCATCACCTTCCTCTCTAACATTACCTTCATCTGTAACTCCAACTCCAACATTACATTCTGCACCGCCACCTCCATTTCCGCAACCACAACACTCTGGAATGCTTGCAGTCCACTGTGGAGGTAAGGTGGAATTGATAAAACTCTTCAGAAAGGAGGCGCCGTTCATGGAATAGAGAACCACGAAGAAGAGTTTTCGACCATCATCGCTGGGTTCTTTGAAGTATAATTGGACCAACGCCGAGGCTTGAACAGCCATGGCGATGTCCGCAAATCGGTACATAGCTAAAATCTCTATATTGAGGGGTCATAAGTAGCCAAAAGAATGAAAATTTTCACTGGGACTTCTACCACAAAAGTTGGCCATGCAAACCCATTTTAACTACTGCAAAATCATGGGTAAAACACTAATAATCAACAATTTCTTCTTGTTAACAGAGAATCTCATCACTACCTATGAGCTATGGTGCAGCTTCATTTTCAGCATCAGCCCCCTCTCCAAAATTTTCTTAAGCCAGCTTAACTTCTGTTTCATTACCAGCTTCAATTTCAGCACGGCCGGGGCGCATCACCTTCATGTTCTTCGTTACCAGCTTCAATTTCAGCACCGCCGACATCACCTTTCTCTGAAACATTACCAACTTCAATTTCAGCACCGCAGGCATTACCTTCCTCTCCAACATTACCTTCATCTGCAACTCCAACTCCAACTCCAACATTACCTTCTACGCCGCCACCTCCATTTCCGTAACCACAACACTCTAGAATGCTTGCAGTCCACTGTGCAGGTAAGGTGGAATTGATAAAACTCTTGCGAAAAGAGGCGCCGATCATGGAATAGAGAACCACGAAGAAAAGTTTTCGACCATCATCGCTGGGTTCTTTGAACTATAATTGGGCCAACGCCGAGGCTTGAACAGCCATGGCGATGTTCGCAAATCGGTACATAGATAAAATCTTTATATTGAGGGGCCATTATTAGATAAAAGCATGAAAATTTTCCCTGGGACTTCTACCACAAAAGTTGGCCAAATTAAAGCTATTCCCTGGGACTTCTACCACAAAAGTTGGCCATGCAAACCCATTTTAACTACGGCAAAATCATGGGTAAAACACTAATAATAAACATTTTCGTCTTGTTAACAGAGAACCTCATCACTACCTATTCGCTATGGTGCAGCTTCATTTCCACCATCAGCCCCCTCTCCAAAATTTTCTTACGCCAGCTCAACTTCTCCTTCATTACCAGCTTCATTTTCCGCACGGCCGGCGCGCATCACCTTCCAGTCCTTCATTACCAGCTTCAATTTCAGGACTGCCGCCATCACCTTCCTCTCCAACATTACCAACTTCAATTTCAGCACCCCAGGCATCACCTTCCTCTCCAACATTACCTTCATCTGCAACTCCAACTCCAACATTACCTTCTGCACCCCCACCTCCATTTCCGAAACCACAACACTCTAGAATGCTTGCAGTCCACTGTGGATGTAAGGTGGAATTGATAAAACTCTTCAGAAAGGAGGCGCCGTTCATGGAATAGAGAACCACGAAGAAGAGTTTTCGACCATCATCGCTGGGTTCTTTGAAGTATAATTGGACCAACGCCGAGGCTTGAACAGCCATGGCGATGTCCGCAAATCGGTGCATAGCTAAAATCTTGATATTGAGGTGACATTGGTAGCAAAAAGCATGAAAATATTCCCTGGGACTTCTACCACAAAAGTTGGCCATGCGAACCCATTTTAACTACTGCAAAATCATGGGAAAACACTAATAATAAACATTTTCGTCTTGTTAACAGACAACCTCATCACTACCTATGAGCTATGGTGCAGCTTCATTTCTAGCATCAGCCCCTTCTCCAAAATTTTCTTAAGCCAGCTCAACTTCTCCTTCATTACCAGCTTCAATTTCAGCACAGCCGGCGAGCATCACCTTCCTGTCCCTCATTACGAGCTTCAATTTTAGGACCGCCGCCATCACCTTCCTCTCCAACATTACCAACTTCATTTTCAGCACGGCAGGCATCACCTTCCTCTCCAACATTACCTTCATCTGCAACTCCAACTCCAACATTACCTTCTGCACCGCCACCTCCATCTCTGCAACCACAACACTCTAGAATGCTTGCAGTCCACTGTGCAGGTAAGGTGGAATTGATAAAACTCTTGGGAAAGGAGGCACCGTTCATGGAATAGAGAACCACGAAGAAGAGTTTTCGACCATCATCGCTGGGTTCTTTGAAGTATAATTGGGCCAACGACGAGGCTTGAACAGCCATGGCGATGTCCGCAAATCGGTACATAGCTAAAATCTTGATATTAAGGGGCCATTAGTATCAAAGAGCATGAAAATTTCCTTTGAAACTTTTTTTTCTTGTTTTTAAACAAAGAGATTTTGCGATCAGTAGCTAAAAGCATAAATTTGTTTTAAAACAAGAAAAAAAGAAAGACGGAGATGCATAACTTTTAAGATTTGGACGGCTATTCAACCTAAGATAGCGGACAGAGGAGAACAGCACACGCATAAAAATGGCCAAATTAAAGCTGTTCCATGGGACTTATACCACAAAAGTTGGCCATACGAACCCATTTTTACCACTGCAAAATCGTGGGTAAAACACTAATAATAAACATTTTCTTCTTGTTAACAGAGAACCTCATCACTACCTATGAGCTATGGTGCAGCTTCATTTCCAGCATCAGCCCCCTCTCCAAAATTTTCTTAAGCCAGCTCAACTTCTCCTTCATTACCAGCTTCAATTTCAGCACGGCCGGCGCGCATCACCTTCCTGTCCTTCATTACCAGCTTCAATTTCAGCACCGTTGACATCACCTTCATCTCCAACATTACCAACTTCAATTTCAGCACCGCAGGCATCACCTTCCTCTCCAACATTACCTTCTGCACCGCCACCTCCATTTCCGCAACCACAACACTCTAGAATGCTTGCAGTCCACTGTGCAGGTAAGGTGGAATTGATAAAACTCTTGGGAAAGGAGGCGCCGATCATGGAATAGAGAACCACGAAGAAGAGTTTTCGACCATCATCGCTGGGTTCTTTGAAGTATAATTGGGACAACGACGAGGTTCGAACAGCCATGGCGATGTCCGCAAATCGGTACATAGCTAAAATCTCTATATTGAGGGGCCATAAGTAGCCAAAAGCATGAAAATTTTCACTGGGACTTCTACCACAAAAGTTGGCCAAATTAAAGCTGTTTCCTGCGACTTCTACCACAAAAGTTGGCCATGAAAACCCATTTTAACTAGTGCAAAATCATAGGTAAAACACTAATAATAAACATTTTCGTCTTGTTAACAGAGAACCTCATCACTACCTATTCGCTATGGTGCAGCTTCATTTCCAGCATATGCCCCCTCTCCAAAATTTTCTTACGCCAGCTCAACTTCTTCTTCATTACCAGCTTCAATTTCAGCACGGCCGGCGCGCATCACCTTCCAGTCCTTCATTACCAGCTTCAATTTCAGGACCGCCGCCATCCCCTTCTTCTCCAACATTACCAACTTCAATTTCAGCACCGCAGGCATCACTTTTCTCTCCAACATTACCTTCATCTGCAACTCCAACTCCGACATTACCTTCTGCACCGCCACCTCCATTTCCGTAACCACAACACTCTGGAATGCTTGCAGTCCACTGTGCAGGTAAGGTGGAATAGATAAAACTCTTAAGAAATGAGGCACCGTTCATGGAATAGAGTACCAAGAAGAAGAGTTTTCGACCATCATCGCCCCCATCACCTTCCTCTCCAACATTACCAACTTCATTTTCAACACGGCAGGCATCACCTTCCTCTCCAACATTACCTTCATCTGCAACTCCAACTCCAACATTACCTTCTGCACCGCCACCTCCATTTCCGTAACTTGAACACTCTAGAATGCTTGCAATCCAATGTACAAGTAAGGTGGAATAGATAAAACTCTTGAGAAAGGAGGCGCCGATCATGGAATAGAGTACCACGAAGAAGAGTTTTCGACCATCGTCGCTGGGTTCTTTGAAGTATAATTGGGCCAACGTCGAGGCTTCAACAGCCATGGCGATGTCCGCAATTCGGTACATAGCTAAAATCTTGATATTGAGGGGCCATTAGTATCAAAAAGCATGAAAATTTTCTTTTTCACTTTTTTTTTCCTTTTTTTAATCAAAGAGATTTTGCGATCAGTAACTAAAAGCATAAATTTGTTTTAAAACAACAAAAAAAGAATGACGGAGATGCATAACTTTTAAGATTTCGACGGTATTCAACCTAAGATATCGGATATCGGAGATCATCACACGCATAAAAATGGCCAAATTAAAGATGTTCCATGGGACTTCTACCACAAAAGTTGGCCATACGAACCCATTTTAACTACTGCAAAATCATGGGTAAAACACTAATAATAAACATTTTCTTCTTGTTAACAGAGAACCTCATCACTACCTATGAGCTATGGTACAGCTTCATTTCCAGTAACAGCCCCCTCTCCAAAATTTTATTAAGCCAGCTCAACTTCTCCTTTATTACCAGCGTTAATTTCAGCACTGCCGGCGCGCATCACCTTCATGTCCTTCATTACCAGCTTCAATTTCAGCACCGTTGACATCACCTTCATCTCCAACATTACCAACTTCAATTTCAGCACCGCAGGCATCACCTTCCTCTCCAACATTACCTTCTGCACCGCCACCTCCATTTCCGTAACCACAACACTCTAGAATGCTTGTAGTCCACTGTGCAGGTAAGGTGGAATTGATAAAACTCTTAAGAATGGAGGCGGGATCATGGAATTGAGAACCACGAATAAGAGTTTTCGACCATCATCGCTGGGTTCTTTGAAGTATAATTGGGACAACTACGAGGCTTGAACAGCCATGGCGATGTTCGCAAATCGGTACATAGCTAAAATCTCTATATTGAGGGGCCATTAGTAGCCAAAAGCATGAAAATTTTCACTGGGACTTCTACCACAAAAGTTGGCCAAATTAAAGCTGTTCTCTGGGCCTTCTACCACAAAAGTTGGTCTGGCAAACCCATTTAACCACTGCAAAATCATGGGTAAAACACTAATAATAAACATTTTCGTCTTGTTAACAGAGAACCTCATCACTACCTATTCGCTATGGTGCAGCTTCATTTCCAGCATATGCCCCCTCTCCAAAATTTTCTTACGCCAGCTCAACTTCTCCTTCATTACCAGCTTCAATTTCAGCACGGCCGGCGAGCATCACCTTCCAGTCCTTCATTACCAGCTTCAATTTTAGGACCGCCGCCATCCCCTTCTTCTCCAACATTACCAACTTCAATTTCAGCACTGCAGGCATCACTTTCCTCTCCAACATTACCTTCATCTGCAACTCCAACTCCAACATTACCTTCTGCACCGCCACCTCCATTTCCGCAACCACAACACTCTAGAATGTCTGCATTCCACTGTACTGGTAAGGTGGAATAGATAAAACTCTTAAGAAATGAGGCGCCGTTCAAGGAATAGAGAACCACGAAGAAGTGTTTCCGACCATCATCGCCCCCATCACCTTCCTTTCCAACATTACCAACTTCAATTTCAGCACCGCAGGCATCACCTTCCTCTCCAACATTACCTTCATCTGCAACTCCAACTCCAACATTACCTTCTGCACCGCCACCTCCATTTCCGTAACTTGAACACTCTAGAATGCTTGCAATCCAATGTACAAGTAAGGTGGAATAGATAAAACTCTTCAGAAAGTAGGCGCCGTTCATGGAATAGAGAACCACGAAGAAGAGTTTTCGACCATCATCGCTGGGTTCTTTGAAGTATAATTGGGCCAACGCCGAGGCTTGAACAGCCATGGCGATGTCCGCAAATCGGTACATAGCTAAAATCTTGATATTAAGGGGCCATTAGTATCAAAGAGCATGAAAATTTCCTTTGTAACTTTTTTTTCTTTTTTTAAACAAAGAGATTTTGCGATCAGTAGCTAAAAGCATAAATTTGTTTTAAAACAAGAAAAAAAGAAAGACGGAGATGCATAACTTTTAAGATTTGGACGGCTATTCAACCTAAGATATCGGACATAGGAGATCATCACACGCATAAAAATGGCCAAATTAAAGCTGTTCCATGGGACTTATACCACAAAAGTTGGCCATACGAACCCATTTTAACTACTGCAAAATCATGGGTAAAACACTAATAATAAACATTTTCTTCTTGTTAACAGAGAACCTCATCACTACCTATGAGCTATGGTACAGCTTCATTTCCAGTAACAGCCCCCTCTCCAAAATTTTATTAAGCCAGCTCAACTTCTCCTTTATTACCAGCGTTAATTTCAGCACTGCCGGCATCACCTTCCTCTCCAACATTACCAACTTCAATTTCAGCACCGCAGGCATCACCTTCCTCTCCAACATTACCTTCATCTGCAACTCCAACTCCAACATTACCTTCTGCACCGCCACCTCCATTTCCGTAACCACAACACTCTAGAATGCTTGCAGTCCACTGTGCAGGTAAGGTGGAATTGATAAAACTCTTAAGAATGGAGGCGGGATCATGGAATAGAGAACCACGAAGAAGAGTTTTCGACCATCATCGCTGGGTTCTTTGAAGTATAATTGGGCCAACGACGAGGCTTGAACAGCCATGGCGATGTCCGCAAATCGGTACATAGCTAAAATCTCTATATTGAGGGGCCATAAGTAGCCAAAAGCATGAAAATTTTCACTGGGACTTCTACCACAAAAGTTGGCCAAATTAAAGCTGTTTCCTGCGACTTCTACCACAAAAGTTGGCCATGAAAACCCATCTTAACTACTGCAAAATCATGGGTAAAACATTAATAATAAACATTTTCGTCTTGTTAACAGAGAACCTCATCACTACCTATTCGCTATGGTGCAGCTTCATTTCCAGCATATGCCCCCTCTCCAAAATTTTCTTACGCCAGCTCAACTTCTTCTTCATTACCAGCTTCAATTTCAGCACGGCCGGCGCGCATCACCTTCCAGTCCTTCATTACCAGCTTCAATTTCAGGACCGCCGCCATCCCCTTCTTCTCCAACATTACCAACTTCAATTTCAGCACCGCAGGCATCACTTTCCTCTCCAACATTACCTTCATCTGCAACTCCAACTCCAACATTACCTTCTGCACCCCCACCTCCATTTCCGCAACCACAACACTCTAGAATGCTTGCAGTCCACTGTGGAGGTAAGGTGGAATTGATAAAACTCTTCAGAAAGGAGGCGCCGTTCATGGAATAGAGAACCACGAAGAAGAGTTTTCGACCATCATCGCTGGGTTCTTTGAAGTATAATTGGACCAACGCCGAGGCTTGAACAGCCATGGCGATGTCCGCAAATCGGTGCATAGCTAAAATCTTGATATTGAGGTGACATTGGTAGCAAAAAGCATGAAAATATTCCCTGGGACTTCTACCACAAAAGTTGGCCATGCGAACCCATTTTAACTACTGCAAAATCATGGGAAAACACTAATAATAAACATTTTCGTCTTGTTAACAGACAACCTCATCACTACCTATGAGCTATGGTGCAGCTTCATTTCTAGCATCAGCCCCTTCTCCAAAATTTTCTTAAGCCAGCACAACTTCTCCTTCATTACCAGCTTCAATTTCAGCACAGCCGGCGAGCATCACCTTCCTGTCCCTCATTACGAGCTTCAGTTTCAGCACCTCCGCCATCACCTTCCTCTCCAACATTACCAACTTCATTTTCAGCACGGCAGGCATCACCTTCCTCTCCAACATTACCTTCATCTGCAACTCCAACTCCAACATTACCTTCTGCACCGCCACCTCCATTTCCGCAACCACAACACTCTGGAATGCTTGCAGTCCACTGTGCAGGTAAGGTGGAATCGATAAAACTCTTGAGAAAGGAGGCGCCGATCATGGAATAGAGAACCACGAAGAAGAGTTTTCGACCATCATCGCTGGGTTCTTTGAAGTATAATTGGGCCAACGACGAGGCTTGAACAGCCATGGCGATGTCCGCAAATCGGTACATAGCTAAAATCTTGATATTGAGGGGCCATTAGTATCAAAAAGCATGAAAATTTTCTTTTTCACTTTTTTTTTCCTTTTTTTAATCAAAGAGATTTTGCGATCAGTAACTAAAAGCATAAATTTGTTTTAAAACAACAAAAAAAGAATGACGGAGATGCAAAACTTTTAAGATTTCGTCGGTATTCAACCTAAGATATCGGACATCGGAGATCATCACACGCATAAAAATGGCCAAATTAAAGATGTTCCATGGGACTTCTACCACAAAAGTTGGCCATACGAACCCATTTTAACTACTGCAAAATCATGGGTAAAACACTAATAATAAACATTTTCTTCTTGTTAACATAGAGCCTCATCACTACCTATGAGCTATGGTGCAGCTTCATTTCCAGCATCAGCCCCCTCTCCAAAATTTTCTTAAGCTAGCTCAACTTCTCCTTCATTACCAGCTTCAATTTCAGCACTGCCGGCATCACCTTCCTCTCCAACATTACCAACTTCAATTTCAGCACCGCAGGCATCACCTTCCTCTCCAACATTACCTTCAGCTGCAACTCCAACTCCAACATTACCTTCTGCACCGCCACCTCCATTTCTGTAAGCACAACACTCTAGAATGCTTGCAGTCCACTGTGCAGGTAAGGTGGAATTGATGAATCTCTTGAGAAAGGAGGCGCCGATCATGGAATAGAGAACCACAAAGAAGAGCTTTCGACCATCATCGCTGGGTTCTTTGAAGTATAATTGGACTAATGCCGTGGCTTGAACAGCCGTGGCGATGTCCGCAAATCGGTACATAGCTAAAATGTCTATATTGAGGGGCCATTAGTAGCAAAAGGCATGAAAATTTTCCCTGGGACTTCTACCACAAAAGTTGGCCCAACTAAAGCTGTTCCCTAGTACTTCTACCACCAAAGTTGGCCAGGCCAACCCATTTTAACTACTGCAAAATCATGGGTAAAACACTAATAATAAACATTTTCGTCTTGTTAACAGAGAACCTCATCACTACCTATGAGCTATGGTGCAGCTTCATTTCCGGCATCAGCCCACTCTACAAAATTTTCTTAAGCCAGCTCAACTTCTCCTTCATTACCAGCTTCAATTTCAGCACGGCCGGCGCGCATCACCTTCCTGTCCTTCATTACCAGCTTCAATTTCAGGACCGCCGCCATCACCTTCCTCTCCAACATTACCAACTTCAATTTCGGCACCGCCGGCATCACCTTCCTCTCCAACATAACCTTCATCTACAACTACAACTCCAACATTACCTTCCGCACCGCCACCTCCATTTCCATAAACACAACCACAACGCTCTAGAATGCTTGCAGTCCACTGTGCAGGTAGAGTGGAATTGATAAAACTCTTGAGAAAGGAGGCGCCGATCATGGAATAGAGAACCACGAAGAAGAGTTTTCGACCATCATCGCTGGGTTCTTTGAAGTATAATTGGGCCAACGCCGAGGCTTGAACAGCCATGGCGATGTCCGCAAATCGGTACATAGCTAAAATGTCTATATTGAGGGGCCATTAGTAGCAAAAAGCATGAAAATTTTCCCTGGGACTTCTACCACAAAAGTTGGCCCAACTAAAGCTGTTCCCTAGTACTTCTACCACCAAAGTTGGCCAGGCCAACCCATTTTAACTACTCCAAAATCATGGGTAAAAAACTAATAATAAACATTTTTGTCTTGTTAACAGAGAACCTCATCACTACCTATGAGCTATGGTGCAGCTTCATTTCCAGCATCAGCCCCCTCCCCAAAATTTTCTTAAGCCAGCTCAACTTCTCCTTCATTACCAGCTTCAATTTCAGCACGGCCGGCGCGCATCACTTTCCTGTCCTTCATTACTAGCTTCAATTTCAGGACTGCCGCCATCACCTTCCTCTCCAACATTACCAATTCAATTTCAGCACCGCACGCATCACTTTCCTCTCCAACATTTCCTTCATCTGCAACTCCAACTCTAACATTACCTTCTGCATCACCACCTCTATTTCCGTAACAACAACACTCTAGAATGCTTGCAGTCCACTGTGCATGTAAGGTGGATTGATAAAACTCTTCAGAAAAGAGGCGCCGTTCATGGAATAGAGAACCACGAAGAAGGCTTTTCGACCATCATCGCTGGGTTGTTTGAAGTATAATTGGGCCAACGCCGAGGCTTGAACAGCCATGGCGATGTCCGCAAATCGGTACATAGCTAAAATCTTGATATTGAGATGCCATTAGTTGGAAAAAGCATGAAATTTTTCTTTTTCACTTTTTTTTTCCTTTTTTTAATCAAAGAGATTTTGCTATCTGTAGCTTAAAGCATAAATTTGTTTTAATACAACAAAAAAAGAAAGACGGAGATGCGTAACTTTTAAGATTTTGACGGCTATTCAACCTAAGATATCGGACATAGGAGATCATCACACGCATAAAAATGGCCAAATTAAAGCTGTTCCATGGGACTTATACCACAAAAGTTGGCCATACGAACCCATTTTAACTACTGCAAAATCATGGGTAAAACACTTATAATAAAAAATTTCTTCCTTTTAACAGAGAACCTCATCACTACCTATGAGCTATGGTGTAGCTTCATTTCCAGCATCAGCACGCTCTCCAAAATTGTCTTAAGCCAGCTTAACTTCTCTTTCATTACCAGCTTCAATTTCCGCACCGCCGACATCACCTTCCTCTCCAACATTCCCCTTCATCTCTTATCTCATCCCCCACAGCAACCCACTCCCTCATTCCGTACCAGCAGCTCCATCGCCCCAACCCGCCGATTTTGAAGCCCTAATTTGCAATTGCAGATTGAAACCCTAATTTGCAAATTAGGGGTTTAAAACCCTAATTGGCAGATTGAAACCTTTGAGAAATGGCAGATTAAAACCCTAATTTGCAAATTAGGTTTTGGAAGCCCTAATTTGTAAATGAGGGTTTTAACACGCTAATGTTTAAATTAAGGCTTCAAATCCTAATTTAAAATTTTTAAAATATTCTGTATATAAAGGGGTAGTATCGTCATTTTTTTTTTTTTTTTTGCTGACATCATTAAAAAAGTACAATTTTTTGACGGAACCCTGACGGATGGACACGTCTGATACATTTTAAAAGTGTTTGGTCACGAAATGTTACATTTTGAAATTTTTTGTTCTTGACTGTAATTACCCCTAACCTCAGGGACATAGGTATAATTAGCCCTAAAATTTATAAATTCTATAATAAAAATGACAAAAATATAACACTTTATTGACTCCTTTAAGTGATGGGTGAAAAAGATTGAATAAATAACATAGGAGTATTGCTATATAATTATGTGTGTCTGAATAATATGTAGTTACTGTTGTTCAAAATTAAACGAGAGTTATGTTATCGTGTGATGAGCAAAAATATTGACTAGAGAATGTAGGGGTAGAGCGATATAATTATACGTGGATGTAACTTGCTTTCGCTCAAAATTGAGTGAGAGACATCTGGTTGTCTGATGGCACAAAACCTAAGTTTAAATCAAGCTCACCTGGGTTCGAAACACACCAACGCCAGTGTGTTGCTTCCTCCATTTTTCAAAAAAAGGGAAGAGCTTCTACTCACGATAAATTCGTAAATATCGTGATAATTACGTAAAATTCACAATATTTATAAGTTATTCGCAAAATTTTCAAATGGTCGCGATATATTCACGTTTCAATCTTTCTGTTATATTATCGCGAATATTGCCAATTTCTCGCAAGTATTGTTACTATGATGCAGTCCTTAATATGGGCTAGTTGAGCACATTGGCTGACCATTGTTGCTCGATGGAGTCCTCAAGGTTGACTTTATCCTGAACTACTAGTAGTTGGTAAAAGTGAGAATACTTATTCAATAGTTCATATTTAATCTACGAGGAATTAATTTTTAAAAGTAGATTTTGATTAAATCAGAATCAGTTTATAAAATCAGTTTTAATCTATTTTAAAAATAATAGACTAAAAGTTATTGCATGTGTTTGGATGAAAATGGATTAAAGTAAGTTTAGTGTGACAAAATTACCATATAGGGTATTCAATTTGAAGTGGAGCATTTAATCTATGTTTATATGTAAGGATATTTTGGTAATTCTTTTGGTCAAACCTAATTATTCAAAACTGATTAAATCTTAATTCAAGAAAGTGAGGATTATGTATTTAATCAGTTTTGAAGACATTGAAGCAAATTTAATTAGTTTACCTTTTTTTGCCAAACATTTCAAAGCAGATTTAATCTGAAATTAATCAGGTTTAACCATTATATAATCAATTCCAAACACCCTCTTATATATGTTAAGATCCGATTCGACACTATGTATACCATAAACAAATGCGTACATCCTCGTTAAAGAGAATAAGATAATGAAGTTTTAATGATGAAGCAAAGAAATCGCAGAAAATAAGTGCAGACATAAATAAGCCACGTGAACCATCTTCACAATCAGATTTTGCACATTTACTTTGTTAGTGCAAACATGAGCTCCATATGTACACAAAAGGTTATCTTGCACATGTCAGTTTTACAACAACACAAGTCAGTTTTACAACAAGCTGTATGTTGAATTTGACCTAATTACTAAAACCTTTTGTTGTCTTATGGTTAATCTTAACATAACTTCAATATAAAGTGATGGAGTAGGATTCTCGAGGGATGAATATGTGTAGAGGATTGAGTGACATCCCTTCTATTTTAGTCTAACTCTCAACTATACACCTTGTACTGCAAGGACTCCCTGGCTCGAGGCTAATCAAAATTATGTTTTGTCCTCAAAATGGTTTCTTCTTGTGCAAATTAGCGGCTTAAGCATCCTGCTTATCGTGGCGTTAAACCTTAGTTTATGTAAAATGGTTTCAGAATGAACAGATATTGTGCTTTTGGGGCTTTTCGGTAGCACAAAAAGAGAAAGATGCAAAGGCCCGTAGAATTTAGTCTTTTGTCTTTTCTCTTACCCGAAAACAAGTAGGAAGCACAAAAAGTTACTCTTATATAATCTGCGTGTTAAGGGACTTCGTTATCATTGATAATTGTATGTTGCTGAGACGTTGAACTGATTATATCAATGTGGCACTTGTAAAGAGACGAACATTTTTCACCCCGAAAAGAAGATGGCTTATTACGTGGGTTGTTGAAGGTGGAGAGCTCTACTCAAGCTTGCTCCAGCTATTTTAATTTGCGTCCAAGAAAAAGCTACATAAAAGGGGTAATCTTTAAAGTTTTAGTATCAAGTCCTTTAAGTTTCATCCTTGGTGTACATAGATAGATAACGAAAACCCAGAAATATGCCCTGTATTACGATCGAAGGATTTTACTGATGGAAGTCAGTACTTCCTTATTAAATGAGGCTATTTTATACGTTTTAAATTCAACGAAAACATATTCTTGTTACTATCTCGCACCATAAACTCCAAGGTGTACACAAATAGGCAGCGAAAATCCTAAGGTTATTATTTGGCCTTGTTGACACCAATCTTAGTAATAAGTCATTGTTATCATAAACTCTATTTTATTTAAGGCAAGAGAGAAAAAAAAACATGCTATGAAATTGAGACAATATAAGAGAGAGGTGCTTAAAAGTACCTAACTTTGATGAACAAACTTGGGCTAGAACCCGAGTTGTAGCTAACCCCGTATAAGGTGACAATAAAGGGTCGCTAAATGTGTTTAGTGGTTTTTCTGCTAACAGTTTCAGCTACAACTCTTAGCAGCATTTTTTTAGCGTCGCTACATAAAAGTCACTAAAAATTTTTACTGATCATTAATTGTCGCTATATACAGGGCAGGAGAAAGATTCATTCAATTCGAATAGCAGCCAAAACTTATTCTTAATATTTCATGCTTAGGGACAAGGAGAACGAAAGACTCCACCATCCTTCACAAATCATAAGGAAGATCAATATCTAATCCCAACACATCCTCAAGTCTCCGGGGGGAAAATTACATAAACAAATTTGCGATATTCATCTGTTTTGCAAACTACTCCATGCACAACGTTCATACTATTAACTGTTGGGAAAATTGTCGGGAAATGAAAACGGAAAAGGCTTTGAGGCGTATCTAAAGACACTTTATTTAGAACGTTATTTGCCCTCACTCAAGATAGAGTTTGCTAATAGGTTGCAAGCAAATTCGTTCCTAGGATACAACAAAGCCTGAGAAGAACTGCGATTAGCAATATCGAAGATATCCGAAAATATTTTGGAAACAATAGTAGATAGACTTTTTGGAGATTATGAGAGCAAAGTGAATTTTTTTTTTCAGCAAAAAGCTTTATGTGAATGTGTAATTTCAGAATGCAAAAAACTTCTTCTTCTTAGCCAAACATGAGTATATATATATATATGTACATATACCACAGGCACGGCAAGAGATAACACCTCTTCTAAGAGGTAGATGCACTGCAGTGACCGTTGCACAACAACGGTCATGATCACTCCATGTTCGGCCTCTCGCGCGGTACTGTAATTCAAGTGAAACGGCATAGCACCGTTCCATGTCACAACGGTAGTTAACCGTTGTTCTTGTAGCCATATACCGCCAAAACGTAGGCAATACATTGAAGAACAAAAACCACTGCTTCAAATACAAAGTTGGCGAATGCAAACAAGCACCATCAACTCATGCGTTTGTATTAAGATGGAAAGGCCACTCATGCATGTACATGTTCTGCCAAAGAAGAAGACAATGGCTAATATGTTAAACATTTAGGCTCTCTATTTGATTAAATAATCAAACAACCCTTGAGATTTATGTGTAAATCTCAACATTAACAATATCAGAACCTTTAGCACATCAAAAGTAACAAAGTTCTCGCAATACAACCTAAATGAAAAATCATCATAAACTATTTAGAAATACTTGAGACATTCAACAGAGAGCATTATTATTCAACAAAAAGCTAAGCTATCATTAGAAAATCTAGCTTACAATTAGTTTTTTGTCCTTAAATGAAAAGGCAATGAGTACCATAAACTCTTCTTCTTACTGTTAGGGATTCATCAAAGTTTCAAAAGACAGAAAGAAAAGTATCTGGCCAAAATATTGCTTTATTTATTCCAATTCAAGAACCAACCAGATTAAACAAAGCGAAGTACAAGTAAACAAGGAACTTGCATCTTCTGACTCACAAAAGATAGTGAAGCCAGCCCACCATGAACTTGAAAATGAAATCCCACGGCATTTGAAAATGCCACGGGTCGTCATGCGTCCACGGACATCACCAGAAAACTTGAAACATACCTCTAGCTCACCCCAAGAGCAATTGAAACAAAGGAAACCCGTTTTTTTTTTTTTTTTGCTTCTTTGCTTTTTCTGTGTGTATGATGCTTGGTAAACGTTCATGCACTTGTCCTTAAGTAAAGGTGGATATTTTATGGTGCGAGGACGTGCCAAGTTCAAAAGAGACCCAAAAAATAAAAAATTTAAATAAATGGTTTGGCGTTGGGGAGAATGTGCATGATCCGACTTCTTCCGAATGATCTATGTTTTGACCAAAAAACAAAGAATGATCTATGTGGGCTTGGGAATATCCTCCGAGTTCTTTTGGCCTAAAGCTTTAGGAGATTTCCAGTGCTATTTATGTTACCGCTACTCTTACGTAATCTACTCATACTCCTAATCAAACCAAACATACTAATACAATGCATGAAACCGGTGTTTGCAATGAACAGCTTTTATAGAATGGATAACACTGCGTATACAAAGTACTAATTCAGATACTATATACACTTTGGACAATGTTTGAGTAAGTACAACAGCTGGTTTGATGGCTCTAAGATAAACGAACTTTGTGCCGACGCAAGGTATACGTTAGTTAATTTAAGTTTGGTGCTGAAAACCGTTAATTGAGACAACATTTGCGACTTTTATTACTGAGTTGTAATCATTTAACCTTAAGATGACCCAATTTGGAGCTAACGAATGTCCAAGCAGCCTATTTTACATTTCTCCTCACGCTAAGCTCCCTTGATTGATTTAGTTTTGCCAAGTGTTAAGACTAAAAAATACTTGTTTTACCTTCTTGACTGAGTTGTTATCCAACCCTCGTCGCGTGTTTTACAACTCCTCTCTTGATGACACAACATAATTAAAACTTTAGCCTCTATATGAGCGAGTCATGTGTCTTTTCCTTACTCAAAACTTGTCACGTGTAGTTCAGCCATTGTCGCTCTAGATTTGGCAATATGATTTCAGTCACCAGCTTGCACAACTTGCTCTAAGACAAAGTGGCCTCAGTGCGGAGGATTATTCTCAGGTCGATTCCTCACTCTTTGATGGCGTGACATACTTGATGTCGCCTTGGGTGAATCAGCCTTAGTAGGCTGATATGTTTGTAAGTTATACTTGGTACAAACAGTATTTTGTGTAATATTGAACAACTATTTTTTTTGGTGCAAATATTGAACAACACATATTACAAGCAACCAACAAAAGATATAGAAATATATGAAAACGTTTTGTTGATTATGAGCTAAGAAGGATAAGGATGCACCAGAAAAAACCTACCAAAAACCATGATATAGGTATGCCAAAACCTAAAATCTAGTTGCTATCTTTGTTTTCCTGTCGTAGGATGGTGGTCGTCGGTGGTGAATCACTTTTAACGTGGTGATGGTGGCCACCGGTAAAACCTATGGAGATAAACATGTGACAAATTAAAAAACGGAAGGGAAAATATGTTGGTAGCAAGGATGAATTATAGCGATATTCTTTTAGAGAATAAGCCTTAAACGAAGGTGTAGCCGGGGCACATAATGTGAAGAATCTAAGAGTGCTAACCTAAAGAATTTCCAAATTCAAACGTTAAATCCGTCAATTTTGTGTGTGGCTTATAGTTTCTGGAAAGAACAAACTTTGATTCCTATGCAGGTTGTAGAAATCTTCCTCCAACACCCGTGTATAGTGACGATTAATAGTCGCTAAATGTTTACAGTGACTTTTTTTCTAACACTCACTATTTTAGCGTTACTAAATAAATGTCACTAAAAATATTAGAGACGATTGGTTGCTATAGAGCGAGTAGGAGGAAGATTCTTCCAATCAAAGTAGCGGGGAAATTCTTTTTCTTCTGAAAATAGTTATAAGATGGTAGGTAATTCACTCAGCCATCTTTGCTATTTAGGAGACTCATTAAGGACATTTCAAATTTTCGAAAGTTAAACATGTCAAATGGTAGTTAAAACTGATTCGAATTAATGCCAAGAGAAAAAATATAAGTGAAAAACGTGTCAAGGAGATTTCATCAAGGTTAATCAATTAAATAAAAATATAAAAACATCAAAAAATGACGGGTAGGATTTTTTGGAGGAAGCTCTCTGGTTCGTTCTCGAGAATTGCTACATTTGCTTAGAATACTAGTGCGAACTTCGTGCATTGCAACGGAGCACTATATTGTAGTTACTAAAATACTAAACCACTGTTGGAGGTCTCTTTCTGGCTCTTGCTTGTCGCTAAAAAGTTAACAATTGTTTTTAAATATGTTTTTAGTAACAAAAAGGAAACCGGAAAACATATGAGAGGGTGCAAATAATATTTCTCAACCACTTGAAAAGATTGTTATAATATTATTCTTAAACCAATAGATGTTAACTTTTAACTAAAATACTAAACCACTGTTTTCTGGCTCTTGCTTGTCGCTAAAAAGTTAACAATTGTTTTTAAATATGTTTTTAGTAACAAAAAGGAAACCGGCAAACATATGAGAGGGTGCAAATAATATTTCTCTACCACTTGAAAAGATTGTTATAATATTATTCTTAAACCAATATAGATGTTAACTTTTAAGAGAAAGACAAAGTGATAATTTAATCCAAAGGGGTTGGTGGAGTTGACAAGGGACCTCGAGGAGTGACCTCAAGGTCCCGAGTTC
Organism: Escallonia rubra; assembly: GCA_033065855.1. Taxonomy (NCBI): domain Eukaryota; kingdom Viridiplantae; phylum Streptophyta; class Magnoliopsida; order Escalloniales; family Escalloniaceae; genus Escallonia; species Escallonia rubra. Next base: position 77,028 of record JAVXUO010001024.1, read on the forward strand.
GATTCGCCACCCCCCACCCTCCGGCGTGCGGATTATATATATGAAATGCAGTTCTAATATTTCCTAATTGAGAAATTTTTGAAAAAAAAAAGTGATAATTTTACTTTTTCAAGCAGGTAGATTCCTGTACCACAAGTTAAAAAAAAGGTTAATTACTCACGGCACCCCTGAGGTTTATCCTAAATTACACACGGACCCCCTTATCTTTTGAAAATTACACTCCGCTCCCCCAGGTTTGTACCCGCATTTCACGGAGCCCCACAAAATTGACGGGGACCCTAACTTCGTCTAAACCTTACTTTTTGGATTTTTCATCCCCAAACTGCCCTCCCTTTCTTGAATAAATACCCCCCTTGCCCTTTAAGATTCTTCTTCTTCTTCTTCATTATCTTTCCCCTTTGCAGACCTATTTGGGTCTGCATTTGTGCGGTGTTGGTTACTGCGTTTGTGCGGTGTTGGTTGCAGGGATGAGATTAGGATCGACCGGCGTTTGTGCGGTGTTGGTTGCGGCGTTTGGGTGGCTGTTTTCTGGCCGGTATTGGTGGACGGCGTGTGGGGTTGGTTGCGGTTGTGATCGGGAAAATCGAGATCGATAAAGGAAAAGGAAATGATCTCCTCGAAGGCAGAGAAGAGGGATGGGTGAAGGCGAAGATGGTCTACGACGTTCGCTCCATCCTGCTACAGAGAAGAAGGTGTGGCAGTTGGTGATAGAACTTGACAGTGTGGATAGTGGCTGCCTCGACATCGCCGGAATTTCATTGGTTGGGCATCCGTAGCCGAAATTTCTGCCGAGGCCGTCAAGGGTTTTTTCGGCACCAGCCGGAATTGGCCATCAAAGACCAGATACAATGTCGGCAGCAGTGATAGCATGCAGCTTGGAGATGGTGATGGGCAGTGCTTTGGTCATGGCACGGTGGTCGTGGATGTGCGGCGCGATGCTGTTCGGTGAAAGGTACGGCTGGATTTGGCTGCCAGTGACGGCGTGTGGGCCCGGCGGGGGCAGCCACTTCAGGAGACGACGGATCCTTGGCCTTGGGCGACTGTCCACGGCCCCGCTTTGGAGGAGCAGATGGGTCTAGCGGAGGTGAGGTTGAACTGGGAGATGGTTGGGCATCCGTGGTTTTCTTGGAATATAAAGGAGGAAATAGAAGAATATAGGGAAAATTGTCAAGAATATGAGCAAAAAAATAGAGGGCAAAAACGTCTTTTTATGACCAGTCGTTAAAACCGTCAAAGAAATCTAGATTTTTAGAGCGGAGTGTAATTTTCAAAGACAGTGGGGTCCGTGTGTAATTTAGGGTAAATCTAAGGGGTACCGTGAGTAATTAACCCTAAAAAAAACAAGTTATGTGAGGAAGAGACAACATACATGCAAGAGAAGAGAAGGAAAAAAGAGAGAATTGCTAACTTGATTATCAGGCCCTGTTTGACATTCTTTTTGTCTTTTTTTTTTTCAGTTAAAAAATTTGCGATTAGTAACTAATTTTTAAAACTGAAGAAGAAAAAAAAACTCAAAAAATGAGTTTTTTTTGGTTTTTTGTTTTTTTGAGACCACCACTACCACTGCCGGTAGCCACCTCCAACGACCACTGTCGGCCGGCAGCCACCTCCGGCGATCACCGTTGGCGACTGCCGGCGGCCAGTGACCACCGCCACTCCCCATCACCTCCACCGCAAATCACCACAAAAAAAAAAACTCAAAATAAAAGCTGGGTTATCAAACTACTTGTTTTTGTAAAAAAAAAAAAATTAAACTACTCTTAAATTTTATTTTATTTTGGAAACTGAAAACAAACAAAAAAAGTGCTTTCAAACAGAACCTTGATTATCAAATTTATGAAAAAAATAAAAAGAATTAATTTAGTGATTGATTTACAAAGCAAGTCTTAAATTCAAATTGTAATATAAATATAACTGTTAACATTCACAATTAAATGAAAAATATAGAAATCTTTGGAGATAATAATGGATAAGTTAACCAAACTGGAAGATGAGGTGCATTATTTTCAGAGTAATGTATTGGCCAAAAGAGATCGTCACTCGTCATTCAATGAGAGATTAAACATAAATGAGGTGCATTAGTTGTGATTAGTTGTCAAAGTGCCAAAACTTAGTATTAGCTAAGCACGAAATGGAAAGATAGTTTTTTAAAGGACAATTATAAATAAATAAAAACACAAAGAGATGGCATTTATTTCAAAAATGATCCATTAGGTAAATATATCGGTCTTAGAAGGTTATATTGAAAGATTAAGACAGTCTTAGAAGGTTCTATCGAAAGAGTAAGACAGCCGTAAATATTAATTCGGATAGAGCAGTGGCGCTCAGCGTATATTCTTCTATTTTACTCCATCGCTGTTACTTTGTGTTGTAAATTCTATGGGCTCAAAGGTGAGTCATGCAGTTGTCGAGGTACTTACTCTCTATCTTCGCTCTGTATTAAATATTTTTTTTTCCTTTCAATGTAAGAATTACCTTATAGTTCATTGAAACACTTGTTCTTGAATTAGAATTGCAGGTCACGAACAAAAGTTACCATCACTAATAGGTGCCCATGGTAGTTATTCAAAACATATAATGCAGCATTAATCACCATAGTTCCCAAAAACCAATTTTTCTTGCTGTTAGCACAATTGAATTTTTGGTCTTTTTATATAGAGACAAATTAAGCATTAATCATCATTTTTGTTTATAAAAAGGAGTATTATCCCGAAAAGGAATTACGGACTTGCTTCAGTTTTACAAACTTTAAAATAATAATAATAAAAGGCTGTGGGTCCCAGCCCAACAAAAGGAAGAATCCGAATTTAACATGTTATTCATAAGGTTCAGACATAGATAGAGAGAGGCAGAGGCAGAGGCAGAGGCAGAGGCAGAGATGGCAGAAGCCACAAGGACAGAAGCAGCAAAGGTGACTTCAATCTTCGTATACCCGATCAAATCCTGCCGTGGAATTTCTGTTCCTCAGGCACCCCTTGCTTCCACCGGTATGAAAGCCCCCCCTCTATTCCCATTTACTGCTCTTGGGTGTATTTTGGGTGCTGAGAATCTCACAATTATCACTTCTTTCTAATTCTACCTGTTATGGTGATCATATGAACACAGCTGTGACAGCATCAAAACATCTTGACTTCTCTTGAAAAACCCACACTTCCTTTTTGTGATAATCTTGAATGTGGAAAAGACTTCTTTTTTTGGTTTTTTCCTCCCGATAAACATCTTTGGTATTGGCTCGGAAGTTTTTTGGGGATTTGCATTGATAAATGCTACTAGCAGGGAAAAGAAAACTGTTGAGAAAATTAACTGAACCTCGAAGAGCCCTTGTAAAATTCCTGGCAGTGAACGCGAAATGTTTATCTGATGATTAGAGTATGTAACATGCTGCACCCTCCCTTAAGTAATTGATGTTAAGTGCTAAATATTGGTCATTTTTGGGTAATGGATGTTAAATTGCTCTGGCGTTGTTGACCCAGTGCTGGGTATGCTTATGTGAGATACATAATAAGCTAGATACTTGGAATGGAAACTTCTCAAGTGAAAGATCTCAAGTGGTATGAACAACTGGAGTGACACCAGTAAATGTCAATTGTCTGGAATTGTGAAGCCTGTCGAATATTTGTAGTTCTAATTGTACGTGTGCAGTACTACAGCTTACTTTTTCCAGTTTGGAGAGAGTAATTTTTTTGCTCCTGAATTCCCTCATCTAGTCTCTAGTTTGTGGATTGGAAGAATTAAAGGAAAAAAAATCTTAATTTATATGGAGAATCGTAAATTTGTGATTAGCGTCTCGCAGAACGACTATAGATGATTCTGCATTATTGGTTCTTTCATGCAAGTTGTCATTATACACCTTCTAAGATCAAGAAAACTGGAGCGTGTAGTAACGGCCTTACTCTAAAGGAAAGTCTCAGAGAGCAAAAAAAAAAAAACAAAAAACAAAAGGAAATGCCTTGGAAGTAAGAAAAATATTGAGAAAAATAAATTACCGATGAAGAGCCACTATTAATTTCCTGGCATTTAACACTGAACTCTATGTGATGATTAGAGTATAGACATGTTGATATTGATCGAGCCTTTATATTCCAATCAAACGTGGGTGGTTGGTTGTATTGCAATTCGGCTATCTAGTCTCTAGTTTGTGGATTAAAAGAATCAAACTAAACCTAATCTTGACGTATATTACGGGTTTATTCATGCTAGTCATCGCTATACACCTTCTAAGATCAAGAAATCAGGGGTGCAAAGTCATGGCCTTACCCTACGGCAAAGTCGTAGAAGGTATAAGAAAGAGAAAAAGAAAAGCAAAAAGACAAAAGGCCTCAAAGTAAGAAAGTCTCTGATCAATTCGTGTGGCATTTCGAAGATTGAAGGCAACTTCTTTGCCCCATGGAACCATCATTTTTTTCTTTTTTGTGCTTAATATTCAGGTTTCCGGTGGGATCGACAATGGTTAGTTGTGAACTCGAAAGGCAGGGCATATACTCAAAGAGTTGAACCAAAGCTCGCTCTGGTTCAAGTAGAGCTGCCAGATGAAGCATTTGCCGAGAGCTGGAAACCTACCAAAAATTCATATTTAGGTAAAACTCCAAAAGTATGGTTGCTGACCTGTTGATTACAACCTCTGACTATGAAGTACTGAGCTGTGTACAACTGCTGCTAATTTGCTTCTGGTTGAGACATTTTAAAATCTTCAACTGAATGAATTCTCTTGCAGTTTTTGATGATTTTGTTATAATTCAAAATGCCAGTAGATAGAAACTGTTACTCCCCTATTTCCTCAAATCTTTTGCTGTTTTCCTGAAATTCATAATTGTTTGATATTCTCATTTTTCTGTTAGTATTGTGTCAGTTTTACACCTAACACTATTATCTTAACTGCCAACCTGTACTTTCCATGCAGACAGATTATCTTCACATATTTGTGCTTGCTAATTCTATCATATCTAAAGCAGTGGTGCTTTTCAAGTTTCTATCAAAAGGGTATGCAAGACTTGTTCTTCTTGTCAGTAAGATGCTGGGGGAGGATTCTTTCTTATTTTCTAAATTGCATTTTGTCAATTCCAAGTTCACTTCGCCATATTGTTTACTGCCTCCGATGTCTAGAAGGCTTCTATGAAGCATATGCTTTTTGTTGATAAGCAGTGAATAGAGTTTGTGGGTTTTCTCTAATTGATTTGAGGACTTTATACTGGGATATTATAGCTTGATTTCTGAGTCATAGATTCATATTGCATGAAAGTTTCTGTTTATGAATTGATTCTATGGGATGCTTCTGCTGTAAGGCTTCAAGAGAGCCATGGAGATGTTATTTCTAATTGAATTGAATTCTCTTCCTCCTACAGTCATAAAGGCCCCCGGGAAGGATGTGCTAAAGGTTTCATTGAGTAAACCATCAGAAATAGCTAATGGCGTCTCAGTGTGGGAGTGGTCTGGTGCTGCCTTGGATGAGGGTGATGAAGCTTCGAAGTGGTTCTCTAGTTATCTCGGAAAACCTAGTCGGCTTGTACGATTTGATGAAGGTATTTGTCGCTTTAGTGCCTCTCAGACAAAAGTTATGCAGCTTTCAAAGATTGTTCATTAGTTGTTTGTCTAGGATTGAATCTAGATCAAATCTACTTATTACCTTGATCAAATCTACTTATTACTGGAATTTACTGCTCAATATAAACAGAAGATTCTGTTGGAATAATGTCCTTGTCATTCTGTGCATTTTTTTTGGATTTGTGTGTAGCATCTTGTGTGTATGTGCAATCTCTCATCATGCAAAGGATTATCTGTCTTGACACCGCCAAAATTGGAATTTCCTGTCAGTGGTAGCAATGTAGTGATGTGTTTCTAGGTACTTTTTTGTATAATGATGGTGTTTAACTTAATACAGAGAAGCTGAGTCTGTCTCTCATAAGAACCACATCTGTGTTGTATATAATCATCATGGTTATAACTTAAGGAGCTTTGAGAATCAATTTTCCTTTCGTACTCTTCATTTGGTTCATTCATTTAGACAAGGAACAAGCAGGTGAGGAAATTAGGGAGCAGGTCACCACAATCAACATTCTTGAGTTATCTATTAAGTCTTAGAAATGATATGAACTGTAGTTTCAGGCTGGACTCATTTTTTATTGTGCCTTCCGACTGTCTAGTATGCTCCAGATTACCTCTTGGAACTCTATTTATTTGGAACTTGATTTGTTCTATTTGTATATGTGGCCGTATATCCGTAGTTTGAATTATATAGAGTTGTCAAATAATCTTATTCATACTGGGCGTGAATTATTGATCACTGGCTTTACGGCTGATTGTTTGCTGATTCAGCGTCCCAGATCAGGCCTGTGGAAACTGAATATGCTCATGGCTACAATGTCATGTTTCCTGACGGGTATCCATTCCTCTTACTTTCCCAGGTTAGTCAATATACTCCTTTTAAGTTTAGTCTAGTCGAATTTAAACCTAAGACCTTAACTTTGTCAATGTATCTCTGTCAGGGGTCAATGGATGCATTGAATAAGCTCCTGAAGGAACCTATCCCAGTTAATCGTTTTAGACCCAAGTACCTCTCTGAACTCTCTCTCTACTTCATTTGAGGGCATTTGAATAGTATTGAAATTATTGTGTACAGCTTGAATTCACTAAGTAAATTCTTGAAGCATTCACCTGCGATACATTTGCTATAAAATTTCCCTTTCTTGTACCTTTTTCTACCCGTTGATTGTTTTTTCTCTTCCTGTTTTTTCTATGTGATCTTTCCAAAACGCAATGCACCCACTGCCTGACTTCTTTCTTGAATGTTGCAGCATTCTTGTTGATGGATGTGAACCATTTGTTGAAGATCTATGGAAGGAGCTCAGAATAAACCAGTTAACGTTCTATGGTGTTAAACTATGCTCCCGCTGTAAGGTAAAAGAGTGTGCTCTTTATTGCTTTTTCTTAGATCTGCTGGTCCGACCATAGAGATAAGGAAAGGGTAATACAGAATTGGCTGAAGATCCCACGCGCATTGTCTCTGCCCTAGCTTTGTGCAACTAAAGTAAGACCACCCAAGAGGAGACATGCCTTTTGAGATAAAGAGACAGTAATACAGAAGAGGTTGAAGATCAGATTTCTTGCAAGTCTGCAACTAAGGTCGGACAACCAGCATTGTGTACCGGGCCACCTCTTTTTTCATTTCATTCCCCTTTTTTTATTGTTGAAGTTGTATCTGCTGGTTGGCTACTTTTGATTGGATAAAAACCTTCAATGTGTACTCATGCCTGCTAGAAGTGAGGTTAAGATATGACTGCTAAATTTCACTGCAAGTATTGTTCATGACTTTTAGGTACCCACAATCAATCAAGAAAATGCAGTTGCAGGGTCTGAACCAACTGAAACTCTCGTGAAGTTCCGGTCAGACAGAGTCCTGCGTCCAACTGGAAAACAACAGGGAAAGGTAAAGAAAGCTTCCGCTAAGTTACTCCATCGACGTAGATTGATCAGAACCTCATATTCATTCATGAAAATTTTATAGGTTTACTTTGGACAAAACTTGGTCTGCAAGGATTCCCTTACTGGAGGAAAGGAAAAGATAATTAAAGTTGGTGATCCTGTTTTTGTACTCAAGGCGGTCCCTTCCTGTGCAGATGCCGCAGCTTGAACTGCCTGATCTACTTTTGGGGTGATATAAGTAGTTGTCAAATAACTGTAGAAACGACTCCGGTGGCGGCTTTATCCGGTGTCATTATAATAAGTAATAAAAAGCGCGAAAATAACGTTGATGTAAAGTACTGGTAAAGTAGCTAGACGGGGTTGCTTGATAATCTGTTACCATCACCAAGTGATTATCTTAGTGTGAGGCTGTAGGAGGTCCAGATGCTTGAGATAAAAAAAATCGAGCTTTCGTGCTTGAAATCGGTACTTCAATAGCCTGACAAGTAGGTGATCTTTGGATAGCCCCGTTTATCCAGCGATTAATTTGGACCCAATGAATGAAATTCTCTTTCGTTTATGACAAAAATGCTAGATTACCGCAGTTCAGAGTTCGTTTATTGCGATCCTTTCTCTCTCGACTGTATGCCTTAATACAGAATCCTAGATAAGCCGGCTCCTTGGCACTCCTTAATGGCACTGCTTATAGAGTTGCACGAATGGTACTTCGCGAGGGTCGATTGGACTGTGTACTCGAGTGTCTCTTGATCCATAGCATAGAGGAAGTGATTCCTTGGCCAACATGACAGCTTCTGAGATGGATGTTGCAAGCACAATCGGTTGGGATGTTCGGTCAGTGAAGCCAAATTTGGATGAACCTTGTTCTCTCTCACTTTTAAGTACCAACACGTTCAACAAACTACAATTTAGGAAAACTACAATCTCGGAGTAGTGTAATCTTGACCTTTGCTGTCATGGCCAATTCGGAGGGTAGATGGTCTGAGGTACATTCTTGTAATCTGGGCCCGCATACTAAATTTCATCCTCTAAATCTCACACTTTAGAAAGAATTTATTATACATTATTTTCTAGTCCGATCATTGACCACCTGGACCTGAGTTACTCAACGAGGATAGCCGAGATCCATCCACATATTGGTAATTAGTACGAGGCTGATCAGCCCATTAGTACTTTGTCGAGTGAGCATTCTATTTCCTCTATTCGTTCCATTTAACGACATTTGCGAATCTTCAATTTAGGAATAACCACTTAATTAGTTTCGTTGCATTTTTTCTATACATTTTAATTCAAAACTCTCACAAAAATTGTTCGCTTGTTTGTTGCTCAAATAAGCACCAAATATATGCGGCTAAGAACTGTCCATGAGCTCAATCAAGACAAGGGAACCCGAGCGCAGGAGAATGTGAATGCTTATCTCGTGTCACCTTAAAAAAATTACTAGAGCTTCTAGAGGGGCCAAACTCTTGGGCTCTTCTCTTACAGGGACACCTTAAGCTCAATCAAGACAAGTAGTAGTAACACACAACAACTTATATTAAGCAAGGGGTCGCAGCCGAATCCACAAGCTCCTACAACTACAAGAACCTTTTGCTCATGACTTCGTCTTCGATTAAGATTGACAATTTCAATAAAGGGAACAAATATACAAATGTAAGTATATTTGGTTTGGGAGAAATAATGAAATAAAGAAAAAACTAATAATAATTATTATAATTGCACATGAAACTCCATTGTTAGGGTCATGTGGCAAAGCACCTCAAGGCATTTGTTTTATTTTTTATTCCTATAACTAAGAACTTACACTTGGGTGCCCGAAGCACCATTTAACGATTTTTTATTTTATTTTTTATTTTTTATAATAAGAGAATTGCATTGATATAAAAAGAGATCTAGAATTCAAGAGTTCAAAACCCACCACCACTTGCCCAACATCACCACCACCATAACCGACGTTACCTCCTACCTCTCACCCCCCAAAACCCATCATCACCATAGTCACAGACAATATACATACCACCACCATAACACTGCAACAAAATGCACCAAGATCACCATAAGTTGCCGCCACTGATACCACCACCTTGCTACAACCTCCACTAGGACCGGCCAACAAGACCACCACGAAGCCATCACCTCCACCAAGAGCACCACAAACCTGCCGCCACCAAGACTACAAACCCTAAATCACAAAAATGTGAAGCATTTGGATTGGATTTAGCATTAAGGTGAGAATTGACCCGTGTAATGAGAATGAATTCAAGCAAATGAAGCCCTGTAAATTGTTACTTTGGTTTCGGGGGAGAGTCGGAGGACACGAGGAAGGAGGAGGGCGGGATGGGTAACGGGGAGTTGACTATGATCGTGTGGTTGCCACATCATTTTTAACCGTGGTGATGTAATCGTCATATATACTTTTTCTATAAATGTCTAATTTGCTCTTAAAAAATATATAATCCTTCAAAAGTTACAATGTACTACCGCCAAGTGGTGCGATGGTGGAAACAAAAGAAAAGTCTGTGATCATTTGTACACATTAATTCAATGTTTATGAAATTTTAAGTGCAATTAATTCAAAAAAATAGAGACAACTATAAAAAAAATATCTCTTATGTGTTTCGCCAACATGGTACTTAACGTGTCATTTTATTAAAAATTTGATCCCCTAAACTATCTAAGTTTTCTTTATCCTCAAAAAAAAAAAAAAATCTCTAAGTTTTGTACAATTAATTCAGGAAAATATAAATAAAAGAACATTGTCCTTGTTGTTCCCTTTCTTCACTCTACCCTCTGCCGCAAGTCCAAGTGCGGCCGTTTCTCAGAACCTCCACTGCGTGTAGCTGCCATTTTTCACCCCCACACAAACATGCCCATTACTCGAAGCTAACACGGCATGCCCATCACCACCTCCATCACAAAACAGCTCACTTCCAAGCACTCCCAAATCCCATGTAAGTCCCTCTCTTTTTTCACCACCATTTCACCCCACGAAACCCCACAAAACGAGCCCTTGATACCCAACAAGATCTTCACATCAGCGCCCAGAATGGGCTCCTACAAAACCGGAGACCGTACTTTTTACTCCCTCATTGAAAGCTACGCCAATTTAGGCGATTTTGGGTCATTGGAAAAAGTATTCGATCAAATGAAGCGCGAGAGGAGAGCGTTTATCGAAAAGAATTTCATTTTGCTGTTTAGAGCGTATGGGAAGGCGAATTTGCACGAAAAAGCGGTCGATATGTTCGATAGGATGGTGGACGAGTTTAATTGTAGGCAAACTGTTCGATCATTTAACTCGGTTCTCAATGTGATAATCCAAGCCGGGCATTTTCACCGCGCATTGGATTTTCATGATTACGTTTTAAGAAGTAGGAATAGTGTTTCTCCGAATGTACTGACGTTTAATTTGGTCATTAAGGCAATGTGTAAGGTAGGGTTAATTGAAAGGGCAATAGGAGCGTTTAGGGAAATGCCGTTTTGCAAATGCTTACCGGACGTGTTCACGTACTGCACGTTGATGGACGGCTTGTGCAAGGAGGGTAGGATTGACGAGGCAGTCGCACTGTTGGATGAGATGCAAATCGAAGGTTGTTTTCCTAGTCCAGTGACTTTTAACGTGCTGATCAACGGGTTGTGTAAGAAGGGTGACTTGGCTCGAGCTGCAAAGCTTGTGGAGAATATGTTTCTTAAAGGGTGTGTTCCGAATGAAGTGACTTACAATACTTTGTTACATGGTCTTTGTCTTAAAGGGAAGCTAGATAAAGCCATTGGTCTTTTGGATAGGATGGTATCAAGTAAATGCGTACCAAATGATGTCACGTATGGAACGATCATCAATGGCCTTGTTAAGCAGGGAAGAGCGGTTGATGGTGCACGTATTTTGGTTTCTATGGAGGAGAGAGGGCACCGCGCAAACGAGTATGTATATTCAGTACTTGTTAGTGGGTTGTTCAAGGAAGGAAAGGCCGATGAAGCGTCGAAAATGTGGAAAGAGATGATAGAAAGGGGATGCAAGCCCAACACTGTTCTTTATAGTGCCCTTATAGATGGTTTGTGTCGAGAAGGAAAGCCGGATGAAGCTAAAGAAATTCTGTCTGAGATGGTGAGCGTGGGTTGTACACCCAATGCGTTCACTTATAGCTCCTTGATGAGGGGGTTCTTCAGCACGGGTAATAGCTCCAAAGCACTTCTTATGTGGAAAGAAATGGAGGGCAGTAGCTGTATGCATAACAAGGTTTGTTACAGTGTTCTTATACGTGGTCTCTGTGAAGATGGCAAACTGAAGGACGCTTTGATGTTGTGGAAGCACATGCTAGGCAAAGGATGTGCTCCTGATGTAGTTGTTTATAGTTCAATGATTCATGGTCTCTGCAATGCTGGATCAATGGATCAGGGTTTCAAACTTTTCAATGAGATGCTCTGTGGAGACTCTGACTCTCAACCAGATGTAGTCACTTATAACATACTTCTCAATGCTTTGTGCAAGCAGAGCAGTATTTCTCACGCCATTGACCTATTAAACAGCATGATGGATCGAGAATGCGATCCGGACTTGGTTACCTGTAATATTTTGCTGAAAGCTTTAAAGGAAAAGGTAAACCCACCACAAGATGGTAGGGAATTTCTGGACGAGCTTGTACTAAAGTTATACAAGCAAAAGAGAACTGTAGGAGCTTCCAGAATCGTAGAAGTGATGCTTGAAAAGTTTCTTTCTCCAAAAGCCTCTACTTGGGAAAGGGTTATTCAAGAGGTTTGCAGACCAAAGAAGGTTAAAGCCGCCATTGATAAGTGTTGGTTTGACCTATTTAGCTGATTTTGAAGCCATAACCTTCTTTGTTGCGTTATACTTTTTTGACTTGTGCATTAAATGTATCATACATGTGACAGTGTAATACAAGCCCTGTACATCTCACATATCCAATTTTGTAGTATTAATGCAATTGGTAGAGATCATTAGCATTTGAGGCTATTCTCTTTCGATTATTCTACTCCTAACAGTGACCTGCATTCTAACCTTTTTTGCATGTAGTTGTTCAATGCACAATTTGATTGTGATATATGTCTCATGCTTTTCTACATCTAACACCTACTATATGTTGTCTATTTAGCTCTTCTGCCTTTGGTCTCCTTTCTTATGAAAAACAATGTGTAAAGTAAAAGAACTAATAACTATTCAATGTTAATTGCACTGCCTGGGTTGTGCGTATGTTTTTCCCGTGCTGGTATCTGAAGACACTCTGGTCTTTTCGAGCATACTTTGCTGTATGCCTGTTGGAATGGCAATTGCTCGGACAATTGTGCACCTTCATCATGAGTTGCTCGCACGGTGTGGGCTGAACCTGGAGGAATACTGACTGTTTTAGGTAAATCATAAAATAGATTTTTGCCCTACGAGTATCTGTTGTTCTAGTCTTCCATGTTTTAATTATATGTCTGAGCCCCTGCCAACGTGAACCATCATATTATTCCTTTTACCCACGCCCCAAGGTATTTAATGTGGATTTAGAAGGCCACTTGCTTTTCTTTTGTCATATTTAATGCCAACACCACCTTATAAGCACTTTTGTCCTTGATACTCTAAAGCAAATATAGCTACCGTCTGCTGTTAGCACAACCACTCTATTGCGGCACTACCACCCTGCCATTGCTTCCGCCGCCATCACCACATGCCATGTGCATCTTCATTGCGTCTTTACCAGCAAACCATCATACTTCATCTCCTTATCATTGTTTGCACTGGCCTTGGATGATCGGTGAGATGTATGTACACTCTATCAGCCAGTGGATTCTAATTGATTTGGTTTATTTCGATTTTCTTGTCTCATTGTTGCCCTCGTTACTGTACAATTTAGGATGTGTTACGTAGGCAGAGGCATATAGCCTGTAGCCAGACCTTTATAACACTTATTCGGGGAGTTTCAGGAAAAAACATTGATTTTGTGCTGTCGAACACGAACTGTTGGAAATCAGTTGACCTGATTTTCGGCGAATTACTACTGGTACTGATTTTGTGTACTCTTTTGTGGAACTTTACTGCAGGCATCCTCACTTAATAGATGGACGACTTCATTCTGACTATCTGAACGGGTTGGAGAACAAGTTAACAATCCCATGGCATGTGAGGTAAAGTTGAATGTAACCGTTTTACCTTTTTAGCTAATTTTCTGTTTGGATGCATTGCGTTATATTAGTTATAAATTGGCAGAGTGAGCCTTGTAACTGGATGCTTAATCTTGACTATGACTAAGTTGAACTTTAATCGAGCTTCACACAAAACTCTGCCTCACATTATCAAGCTCACCTTAGACTACTACTGAATAGATCGTGTTAGGGTCCTTTTGCCTTGATCATCTAGTGGAATCTACTCCAGTGACAAGTTTTTTTAGCATTTACCTGTCAGGTCTAGATTATAGCTGGCATGAGCGGCTTTTTAAATGATAGACAGCTTTTAAAGGGTTATGTTGCTTTTGAGCCTGTTAGCATTTTCTTGAAGTCGTAACTATCACTTTGTCATGCCTAAAATTTATTGCATACTAGTGTGTGTAGTTTTAAGGACACCAATGTACCGCTTTACTTCTGTTAGTCCCAAACCACAACTACGATGCCTTGCCAGCTTAGGCCAAGCCACACCAATTTCTGATTGTAACAATGATGAACTAGATCCTGCTATTGGAACTTTGTTACTCACTTAGGGATGGTGACTTTGAATCAACACAAAGTTGGTGTCCCCCCGTAGATGTTGGACATGATGACCATTCCAGCTCTTGCGGTTACACTCGGACACTTCTGAATTAAACTTTGGCATAGTTTGGACTGGGAAGAATCACCCGTAGGATTTCTTTATTAGCCAAAGGATCAGCCTGAACGATGATGTTGCACTGCCTCCTCCATGCAATTTTAAGTGCCTGAATGACTCCAGAAATTTCCACCACCAAATAATGGCAGATACCATTCAGAAAAGGTCAAGGATTCAATGCTCGTAGTTGTCAACATCGCGCAAATATGATATAGATATCTTACGGTATAATGCAATACAGACATAAGGACAAACTACTACGTAGAAAATTGTTACTGGATCGCACTTATCCTACATATGCAATCTGATACTGCTGATTAACAAGCTATGTTTATTTCTATTCTCTTTCTGTTCTCTTTACTCCTAAATTTGTATCATGTATTCTTGTAAATTATCTTGTTCTGGGTCTGCAACTTATTGGTTCTGTTACGATCGCTAGCTAAGGTTAGTTAGTAAATAGTCGTTTACTCAATTCATTCTTTTTGTCGTTTTCCATTGTTACAACTGGAAACAACTCTTCTTCTCATTAGACAAGGTAATTGTCTCGTTAGATTAGGTGTTACAACAAGGTTTTTATAGAATTGGGATCCTACCTTGGATTGTGTTGCAGTTTAGCGGATCAGATCATAGGATTAAAATTGTGCGAATGTAAGATCCTATGAACAAAAAAAGGATATGAACAACTTGTTGGAGGGAAGTAAGATGCAAGATTGTAAGACAGCAGTAAAGGCTTCTTCTTGATTTTTGCATGATCACCTTTTTCCCTTCAGCAATACTTGTTAAGACGTGACTAGTTTGATTCAACTTTCATAATAAAGCCAGCAATTTCACATATATTCCTGTGGTTACTGTGTGAAACTCAAGGCATGCATTTAAGTCTAAATTTTTAAGAAGGCCATTTTCATGACTCATAAAATGCCAGAAGTCCATCAATAAATGTGTGAGTCCTTTTTTCTTACAGACGAAGAAAAAAACGTTCACAAAATGTACCAGTAATTGGCGCGTTGTTTATTTCTAGTAAGTAATCATCAATTTAAGCTTATTACTTTAGGTCCTTCACATATGGACAAATTATTAGGGTCAACTTTGGATCGTACTACTTCAAGAGGGTTCGATTGTGGAGTGATCGATTATGATGCTTCAAATTTTGTATGGACACATTTCCTATCCAAACATATAAGCAACAAAAGTATTCATTTTAGTTCTGTCAGCATTGCCTCAAAGGACCACTTTGCTTGCCTCAACCTCTTGAGGAAGCACTTCCTCAAACTTTACACTACCAAGCAGAGATCAAGCCCTCTGTGATTCTGACACTAAGGGTAACTTGATCTCTGATCAAATGACTACTTTCAGATATTTTATACGTCAACGTACCACTGTGCCTTTCGAAAAACACTTGTTTATAGCAGAGTTATCACAGAGGATGGAGTTTAGATTAGCCCTTAGTTGCAGGATTCTCGTAGGTGAGCTGCGAATCTCCTGTGATTCTCGAGTTTGCGCTCCCAACTTGGGAGCTTGTTTGGGAGCATGATCCCAGGTGGGTTGGGATCGCGAACTTATGTAGCCACAGATACTTCCCTCTCGCTGGCTCAAAATTTATTCTTTGTTAATGTAGGTTTAGGGTAACTAGAGAGAAAGGAATACAAAGCTGACTGAGCATTGGCTAACAGAAACCCAAGCTGTTCTTGGTTCTGATATTTACTAGGGCTGGTCGCTTCGCTGGGAGGCGGAGAGCACGTGGGAGTCGGTCTTTTGCTGTCCTTCTTTCAAATGATATATGGCTATGGGGTAGCCACGCCAGGCTCTTATATGACTGGTCTATCTGACAAAAAGCTTTGCAGAAGTACTTCACGCATAATATGAAAATTTTCTGCTGAACGAAAACATAGAGCGACTGGGCACATACACCAAGTTCAGTGCATATAATGGAAATGGTAGAAATTGTTAGCTGCATTAGATACAAATAATATTTATTTCAAAGCCGCTCCCAACTTGGATTCTTGTAGGTTCTTACGCTCCCCCTCCCCCTCCGTGCAACTAAGTTTACGCCATCTCATGGCTCTGCCTTCCTTGTATCACCTTCTTCAAGTACCGTTGGTAATTTTGGCTTGCATTGATGGGCCATGTCATATGTTGCGTGAAGACCGAAAAAGACATAGTAAACCAGCATTATTATTGTACAGATGCCGAACCTTATAAAAGCCTTATATCCCAGAGATCCCATGAGAAACAGGTTTGTTGCAATTGATAAGGAAGGAAGCCATGGAACAAGTGGAACTCCCCACACTTTTGGCATCCTTTGCTTTGGCAAAAACACTGAAATCCCCAAAGTCGCCAAGAACCAAAGAGGGAGAGTGATGGTGTAGCCAACCCACCCGTTGGGGTTTAATCCCCAATATGCTGAAGTCCCCATGGAGGAGGCAATTATGATCAGCAAAAAGATTACTAGCTTCCAGAGATTTGTTCGAGGAGTGTTTCCTCTTACATAGTATCTCCTGACAAGAAGTGCAACTGCCATCATCATGAAGATAAAGAGCGTACTAATGGATAGCAGACTTGCCAAGACATCCAAGCTTGAAAAGAAAGCAACGCAGGCACTGCAAACAGTAATAAAGAGGGTTGCATTGATGGGGGTTCCTGTTTTTGGGTGGACGAGTGCAAACCATGGTGGGATCATGTGGGCTCGTGCAATATGAGTAGTATAGCGTGCCTGCCCAAGTGCCCCTACCAAAAGAACAGTGGTCATCCCCTTGAGAGCTCCCAGAGCGACCAGATACTTTGCCCATTTCATTCCAACATTCTCAAATGCGACGGAGTATGCTGCATTAGGGTCTATACTTGTGTACTTCTGCATCATACTCAATGCAAGAGCCATTAAGCAGTATATCACCGTGATGATGGACATTGATCCAAGCAATCCCATTGGTATATCTCTCGATGGGTTTCTTGTTTCCTCTGCCATGGTTGCGATATTGTCAAATCCTCCGTAAGCAAAGTAGACAATTGCTGCTGCTTGGAAGACCCCTTTAGCACCGAAAGGCAAAAATGGCGTCATATTGGAGGTATTGGCATGAGCGAATCCTGCAATAATAACGAACAAATCACAACCATACCAACTTTAAGAAATGCAATTTCTGTCACTTAAGTTGAGAAGCTCTAAAGGTAGTATACATGAGATATATCTTATATGTTTCTGTACATCGAATCATACGCGTCGATATTCTTTATGTTTCCATGGTTATTACGCGGTGTTACCACATGGCATAATCTCTGCTATATGCTGTGATTCTAAGGCAATGCTATGTATGGTATTTTATTGCAGAACTTGCAGTTCTTAAAATTGTATTTGAACAAATACACACAAATATGCATATATACATAGGAAGTGCGTCCTCACCCAGAGTTGGGATGGCTCCCTCTATATAGGATAATAACTAAGAGAGAGAGGGAAATCATGCCTGCAATTATAACGAACAAAATCACGATGGTATTTATTGCAGATGCAATCCAGTTGAAGTATGAAGTTTTCTGAGTGCTGATCATGGCAAGTGTTGACGCAATAGTAAGAACTCCAACGGCAATTGGGTCCAGGAGGTTATATCCGTTTGTGAGATTTGTATGTATTCGTAGCGAGTTGGTGGGACGGTCCAAAAGACTTGTGAAGTAAGAAGTCCAAGATCTGGCAACTGCGGCTCCTCCAAGAATGCTCTCAAGAAGTATGTTAGCTGCTGTTATAAATGCTGCGAAGTCTCCCAATTCTACCCTCAGGTATGCAAATGAACCCCCAGCTACGGGAATTTCTATTGCAAATTCTGTGTAGCAGAAAACAGACAGCATTGCTGATAGACCAGAGGCAACATATGATAAGACAATGGCAGGTCCAGCATGGTCATGGGCTTCTTGACCAGTGAGGACAAAGATACCAGCGCCGATGACTGAGCCAAATCCAAACCAGGTGAGGTCCCACCAGTTGAGACAGCGTTTCATGTCGTTCTCGCTTCTTTTCCTTAGCTCCCCGATCTCATTGGCATCGTCCGACCGGCTTAGAAGTCGGTCCTTGAAACGGGATGATATTTGGGATAGCGCGGACCGGTAGGAATCCCAGTTCTGGAAAGACTCTTCTGGGTAAAAATCTTGTTTACTCCATCTCCAGTAGCTTCTTGGTTGGACCTCATCGCTCATTTTTGCTGAGGAACCCATACTAGCTTCTGCCATCGTTTTTTGTTTTCACCTTTTGCCACTAGTTAGTGAAGGTGAAGGAGACTCTTACATATGCAGTGAGTTGCAAACATCCTGTCTCAATCATTGGTCGAGTGTACAAGTTTATGTAATGCTCTAAGTTGTTGATATTTTCAATGGAGGGGCTCAGAATTTCTTGTTGCTTGTAGGACTTTTGGATCCCCGTTAGAACGGCATCATTGCTGTCTCCTTCCAAAGGTACAGTGATCCTACTGCCTCTTTTTGTTTTACATGGCTCATGAGTGATGAGACAGAACCACAATGCATAAAATTGAGGAAATGCTTCTGCAAGGGGACTTAAAAAATATGTCCTAGGGGTCACATCTTTGATTGTGATGACCGCAGTTCAAAACAACTTGCACATCACCCCCACCAGTATACACACACACAAAAACAAACACCGAGGGAGGGATAGAGGCATCAACTGACAGCATTTAATGTGGTAGATGTCCAGTCGAGGACCCTGTTCTTTAATTCTTTATTATTGATGTAATAAGCACGCATCTGCATAACCCAAGCTTCTTGTACTTGGTCTTGCAAAAGGTCCATTGAATCAGTTAACATTGGTATTGGAGATTTCACCGACCCTTCATCTTTGAATTTGTAAAAGGTTGTTCAGTAGTTCGTTAGATACCTATTTAATTTCAATCTGTGCTATATCTATCTATATAGATGGTACAAATTATTACTTTAGGCCTATGCTTCCGCAGCAGATCTTGTAGCGTAGCTGTGGAAGGTCCTTTGAAGAAGATGCATGGACTGGACTTGTACTTTGCAGGAGGAGTGAGCACAGAGACTTTGGATGGTTGTTACAGACAAGCGTTGCCAGTAAAGATGCCAAATTTGGGACTTCAAAAAACTCAAAGCTGTCCTCGAAAACTGCTTTTGGACTTTAAACTCGTGCATTTCCTTAGTAGATTCGCCGTGTGCACGACTCTCTTTTCATGTGCTCTTTTTTATTATTATTATTATTATTTTTTGTCAAAGAGAACATTGTTTATTCATAATCAGAGTTACGATCCTTACCTTTAGCAGACATTATAACTGTACAGTGCCTCTTCCATCTAAACTTTAAAGACTATGATTGTTACATTTCCTACAAATCTCACTAATTGTGGAACTTGGATTTGTGGAACTTGGATTTGTGAAACTTCGAACTTGAAACGAGCATGAAGAAATTAACGATACTTCTTTATCTTTTGAGTTGTTCTGCTGGATTGGTTGCTCAAGATCTTTGATCTCTAGTTGGACCTGATGAAAAAAATAGGATCACTTTTTATGGACTCGTTGAGAATGAAACCATTTCATAAAAGTTCGTTGATATCTTCCTTCTATAAAGCAAATCGACTTCGATTCTTGAATAATCCACATCACTTCTACTTCTATTATAACAAAAGATTTTCCTTTTACGTGGAAAAGGCCATATCAATAATTCTGATTTTACGTATGGACAATTCATCAATATCTTGTTCATTCGCAGCAAAATATTTTATTTACGCTTTCTTTCTTTAGATCCTTTTCTGCTTAGAAGGAAAAAGTTGCAAAGCAAAGCATGCCAAGAGCTTACTTAGGCTCCAACAAGCAAAAAAGTATAGAAAACTTTGCACGGTGCTGAGTTTGTCCGTGATACAGCACAAGGTTCTAGTGACCATTGTGTATGCCTTCTTATCCTTGAGGTGATCATATTTATCCTCCAATGGATTGATACAACCCACGCAGATGTTGATGTTTAAAGGGAGTAGTCAAAGCCTCGCGCTCCACCTCGGGTGCTTGTTACACTACTTGTACAATTTTGAATATGCCTTAAGCGAGTGAAAAAATAAAAGGAAAAAAAATTCATATATGAGAGAACTCAAATCCACATATTTGTATTTATGCCCACGTTTCTTAGTGTTTCTGATATTTTAGTGATGATAGGAGACTGTGAGCAACAAAAAGATATGGACCTTCACTAAGATTACATCTTGCTAGTTGAACTCTCTCGTACTTATTTGTCAACATCGGTAAGTCAAGCAAAACACTTAAGAGCAAATATAGTTAGGCTTAAAAAAATTTAATATAAAAAACACATTTTTTGTTTAGCTCAGGTATATATTTAAAACAATAAAATTAAAGAGAATTAAAACTAAGTGAGTAGTTTTTAAGGCCAACTTATAGTTAATGCGCAATATTAGGCATCTATTGTTCAAATGTTCCTAGTCTCCTTTCTTGTTCTTTTTTTTTTTTCCTTAGTTCGGACAATTACTTATAACGAGAGAAAATGTAAGATTTAATGTAGTCAGTGGCAGCAAACAAACCAACAGAAATGGATCTCTTCTGAGGTCTGAGTTATACTTTTCTTCTTCGATCCTTACAGCTAACAAATTGCCATCACCAACGACAAAGCTACTGTCTTAATCAACTGCCAAATTTTCAACCGCCAGATTTTGCGAGTCAAAATAAGGATAAGTATCTAGGAGAAATTGGGGAACTCATCGAAAGCTACATGATGTTAAAGAATCAGAGAGAGAAAAATAAGAACTTGATGGGAAACTAGAACAGTTTTGGTTCGTTGTTGGTTTTGAATTTATAGGCCCGTTATTAGTTTCTGACATTTGTGGTCGTATATACACAGAGTCACGGAAATGTTGTGACATTTACTCGCCGTTGGACATCTCTGTAACCCTTTTAATTTTCAATAGTATTCTCTTATTAACCAAAAAAAAAAAAAAGAATCAACCTTGTGAACTCCACCAGACACCATGACAGTTATCTCCGACTTCCAGCTCCACCAACATTCCCTGGCGGCAATTGGTGGAGGAAGGGAGGGAGAGAGGCAGTTAAATGGTTGGCAAGTGGCTAACAGTGGAGATGGATAAGGAGCTAGCGGTCGAGTTTGGACAAAACGAAACTAATTATTATTGTGAGATCAGGTGAAGTGTTTAGCAGGGGCAAGAAGCTGCTCTCTTTCAAGTGCTCGGTCTGAGGCGCATGGTTTCTTACAGGTGAGCGGCGACGGGGGCAGACACGTAGTCCAGATGGAGAAGGAGGTGGAGCCACCGCAGCGGCGGCGGGGGACCCAATGTCGAAGGACATGAAGGGATGCAATGCCGGTTAATGAACCGATTCAGATGCTCTTTTTGCCGAATGGGGAAGTGGAGATGGAAAGGGAGCCACGGAAGCAGCGGCAACGGCAGAGCCAAGGTCGAAGGAAGGGGATGCAATTAGGGATTGATGAGATTGAGGGTGGATTTCCTCGTGAAAATTAATCTACTGTAAACATCCACGTCAGCTTCCGTAGCGAACATGGCAGCTCATGAGTACACAGTTTATAGGAGAGATACCGAAATGAAACCCTCCATAACCTAAATACAAGAATAGGGAAGAACCATACATCAAGAAGTAAGATTGTAACTGCGTCACCTTTTGGTACTTCACTTCGGTACTGATACCATGAGATCTTCGATGTCAGCCACGCATCTGAGCGTGGTTGGGGGTGTAGAGACAAAGAAAAGGCAGTCCACCCCTGTAACAAAACCAAGAGAGAAGCCCAGAGCAAAAGGGATCACATTGCGCCGACTATAAATACCTCGCGTCAAATATTAGATTAGTCAGCCTGCACTCTACTTTTGGCCCCACGGCGGTGGAAGGAAGAAGAATTAGAGAGAGAGGTCACGCCCGAGATTTCCACGCCTTCTGCATTTTGCTTGCCAGATATCTAACCCCGTGAACAGCACCGACGGTCATTAAACCAGCAACAGCCTGCCTAGCACTTGAAAACATAACCCTCTTCCTCAAAACCTTCCTCATGCATTCTGCAGCTTCCTCTTTTGAATTAATCACAACCTCGCGTATAACTCGACCTGCAAAGACACAAAACAAGTCTTAAGTACCTGCAATTATTTGCCATCAGTAAGCGTGGAGCTTAGCAGCCAACTGGAGACTTGCCTCCAAAACTGCATATCGACTATGAGCAGCAGTTAAATTAACTGCAAAACATCAAACTTTCTTACTGATCCGCTACATTAGTTGAAGATCATACCAGTTTCGTTCAGTTTTTCCTTCTCTCCTAGCCACATCCCCATTTTCTTTCTGACCTTCGAAGGAAGAGTAGATACTAGGGATGAAGCTGCAGATAAACCACAATCCTGGAGGTGAGAGGTTTAAAGGTACCATTAGACCTTTGTGGACCAAGTTTAACTGTAAACAAGTCGGTATAGATGTAATTTGGATAGTTCATAGCAGGAAATATTCATCATCTGATTCTCACATCTAACACGTTTTCCGTATTACCCAATTAACAAATACTGGAAAGCAGACACAGAATTTGAGAATCTGGATAGACCTGAGATAAATTCACTTGGTGGCCCTCTGATGATGAGAATCTAAGCAGATCATTCGTCGCATACTCTTCCAGAAATGGCTTATACATTGTCTGAAATAAATCAAACTGTCCTTGTACAATCTTCTTCACCTGATGCAAAGTATACATATTAAGAGCAGAACCTCCACTGGATAAAAATTCTTGCCTCTTTAGGCGAAGAAAATGTGTTATGCCTTGCAGACATAAGACAATAGTACGAAAAACATCAAAAAACATATAATAGATAACCTACGTGAAAATGTGTACAAAAGATCATGTATACAAATGGGCACAACCTATAGCCCTCATAACTTCCCATTTTAATATTTGGAATTCCTCCCAGAACTATATTGGCGGTTCATGATACTTTTTAGAAGCAAAAAAATTCTATTGCAAGTCGTAACTAGTCGATGATTACAAGAAGATTTACCTAAAACCCTTGATTGCATGCATATAAAAGAAAACAGATTTGTTGATCCATTAAATCAGCGCTATTAAATCCCTTCCAAATCTAACCCTTGCTTTAACTAACCTTACCTTGTTTTTGTCCTCTGCAAAAAGCATACGCAAGTCACCCATATACGAGAGGCTACAAATTTTGGCATACAGATCTTCCTGCATAAGCATCATAATCACAAAGATATCTTGTTTGTCTAACTTGACTGAAAAGTTGAAAGAAGCAAACCTCGGTAAATTTGGATGGCATAAGGAGGAGAGCGGCAGAGGTAGCACCCCTCAAGTTGACAGAGTTCACACACTCGATGTCCAGATCATCCACAAGTACACGAACCTGCAGGAAAGGAAGAGAGGAGGATGGTGGGGGGGGGAGGGTTGTAACGTGTTCTTTCCGTGTCAATGTGAAAACAAACAACTAAAAAAATCACAACAGGCTTATAGATATCCACGTCGTCACAATTTGCATGCCTATTCAATTAAGAATCACAGAAGTAAGTATCACAAACAGCTCAGTGAGTGGCGGTTGAATCTCCAGGTGGCTTCTAATTTAAAATCCTACGGTACGACATATTGTTCAGACTTCACATTAGACTACCAGGTAAGAGCATCGAGTTGAATGTGGACACAAGCAAAAGGTTCAAGCTAGCTTAGATACTTGACTACTTGTAAAAAGGATCTCATTAAATTTCCCGCCTGAATGGAGTTGGTAGTTTCCTGGCATGGAGGGACTGACTTTTCGGTACTCTATTTTGGACACCCGCCCCATGAAATGTACAAGAACAACGTGAATGAAGGAAACTTATTAATGCTCCAAGGAACTGGTTTTGGGGTTCAACATATAACTGATCAGCATGGACTCCTTCTCAAGATACTTCTTGCATCTTAAACTCTATATTTCAATTAAAGCTAGCAGTAAGAAAAATACTAGCTAAGTTTAAAACTGGTTAATACAGAATATGGGCAATAAAGCAACAGCACGAAGACTGTTGGTCAAGAAAGCCACCCTTCTGCTGAAGCAATTTGACTGGAGAGGAACTGGACTATTCTAATAGACAAGGGAAAAAGACAGATAGCATATTATGATTCTACACTTTATAGGGAGAGATAACTACTTCAATCAACACAGACATCTTTGTATGCGTCAATTTTCAATAAGAAAGGCACTTTCAGGCCATACAGGTTTTTGCAGACGACCACTCAAGTAAAAGCTCTCCCAATTCAGTACATCCTCAACCAAATTATGCATTCGGACAACTCCATACTTGTACATCTGTCAAAAGTTGCGGAGGAGATAATGATTTTTTAGACCAGAAATGAATCAGAGTACGAAGAAGCTACTGGCATCCGATTGGCTGTCAGCATATGCACCTTCACTAGAATGTTGATACCTTGCCATTCCACTTAACAAATGGGTTGAAGTGTACGCCAACACCAATTTTATCTGCTACATTAGTAATCTGAAACAAAACAGCCATGTCTCACATGTTAGCATAAACCTTTTTAAACATGTGTGTGTGTGTGTGTGAGAGAGAGAGAGAGAGAATAAAGCACCAGCTTTGGTCCACCAAGATGCACCATCCATGAGGCATAATGCTTCCTGTTCATTTCAAGGTTCTTCTTTGTAAAAAGGGAAAAACAAAATAATCAGACATACTCCAAGGACGTAAAAGAGAGGATCTGAGAATGCCATTTGAGAGACAAAAAAAGGCAGTGAGATGGCATCCACCGACCTGAGAATGCCATTGGAGAGGATCTGATACACCAAGAATGTAATCTACCATGGATGACTAAGGAGAAAGATAAAGGCAAAGTCAGACATACAGTATTACAATATAAAACTAAAGGCAAACACAAATGAATAAGACAAGCGCATGGAGACGAAAACTCAAGTACGAACAAAAAGGGAAACCTTGTTTGAGTTATTTGGATGGAGAGAGGAGCCATATGTGCAGCAGAACTCCACGGGTGGGAGAATTTCCAGCAGACTCCCCGGTTCAAGTTTATGCTTGCTTACCATGTTCAGGCTTGAAAACATGCAGATGTGAGCATGGTAATTACAAAAACAAACAAATTAGTAGTTTGTGGTTGATATTACGCTCCAATATGTACTTTTTCTAAGTTCTTCCATTGAAAATCAGAGAGAACCAGTTACACTCCAATATGCCCTTGATAATATGTACATACATGTTTGACATGCAAACACAGTTGTAACAACTAATTAAGATGAGCAGAAGGAATGCAGATACCTAGTTGTCTTTCAGTTTACAGAGTCCAAAATGCAACAACATTATAATGTATTATGTCAGTAAATAACCCTAGCACGATTAATTTCCACAGTTCTTACACAAGCCTCTCTAATATAAACATTGAAAACCCAATAGCACGGAGAGTCTTTAGTGCAAAAA